>VTPC01008775.1:0-42445 GCA_011009095.1 Ignelater luminosus | reverse complement strand
TTTATATTCATGATCTAGTAAATCTATCTAGACTAAGAGCAATAACTTCTGATTCTTGTATATCATGAGGCACAATAGTTCTAACAGGAGGCAGTCTTCTTAATTTTCTACCATGCTTTCCAGTTTTACGTTGCCACCAACCAGAACGCGGCCTGTTTCCTAACTCTCTATTCCTTTGAGCTGACCCAATAGGTGTAGAACCATGTTCTTTATTGCTTAATCTTCCAACTGTGCACATGCATGTTTGTGGTAGAGAAAATTCTTTTTTACTAGGCATTTGGATTACTATATGATCTTTAGGGGCTTTACGGATAATTGTTGCATATGATCCTGCTGCATGTACTAAAAATCCACCAAGTCCAGGATATTTTTCGACGCAATTTACTATCGTTCCTAAAGGTAATGCTCCAAGTGGATAAGCATCACCTTCATTAGCTCGAACTAAAAGAATAATATAATTAATAAAAATGAGGTAATTTCTTTTATTCCACCATCGCTAACCTGGTATTCGTGGTATATGAGAAGACGTTTTAATAAGGTCTCCTGCTTTCATGTTTTCTGTAGCTAAAATGTATTTTAATTGGTCTCCTACAGCAACTAATGCTACGAATGCTGTTCTACAACCATCGTTAATTACTTTAATGACTTTTTCTACTTGTGGAGGTCCTTCTTTTGGACCATGTCGCTTCCAGGCTATCCAATGATATTTATGCTTAATTCCACCACCAATTCCTTTACACACCAACCTTCCACTTACTGGGTCTCTTCCACCTAAATTTGTGACATCCAAAGGTTTAACTGTATATTTTTCGGGATAATGAACTATTCGTCTGTAACTTATACCATAACCTGGTACTGGTTTCTCAACAAATTCTTTATACCTAACACTTCCTAGCACTTTAGGAACGCATTTAATTTCCGATATCGTTAGAGTTTTTATTAGATTTGATAATGTTCCTGGCAACATAGACATTATCTAATTTCGTATTTTTTTTAGAATTATAATAATAATAGTCGCAATAATTAACAACTAACCGCAATAACCTCAATCTTTTGCTCGATCTGTTCTCGATCTTTTGCTATTTTTTGGCTGTGTGTCGATTAGCGCTATCCCGGGAATTTATACATTTTCAAAAGAGATTTAATGTATTTATAAAAGAATATCAAAACTTCTTTGCATTTTAAAAGCTTTATAATATACTTTTCAACATTAAGTATACATATCACAGTATTCCTAAGATGAAAATAAATTTTAATAATTTAAGTTCATTTTTATTCACACGTTTCTGGCACATCGAGCACACTTATAAAACACATTTTTAAAAACAGGTTAGGCTAGGCTGGACTCGAACTTCTGCTCATCTGATAATCACTAACCGTTAATTTTGTTATAGTTTATTTTATATATAATAATTATTTAAAATTAAAGATTTCAATAACAATACATAAAATTTGAGTTGTGTCTAAACAAATATTTATAAATAAAAGTAATTTTCTTTAAAAATGGATTTTAACCTAGACGTGAGACTTAAACAATTAGAAAGTTTAGAACAATACATATCATCTTCGAGAGACAAAGTGCAATCAATTCTGGATTGCTTTAAATGGAACGCTAAAGAAGTCTTGAAAGTAAGTTTGTCATTGTTATTTCCTTATTGTGAATTGCTAATTCTTCTGTTAAATACAGGATACTCATCTTATCAAATGCTCAGTAAATATTAACCATAGGATTCATTCGAAGAATGCAGATGAACATGTACAGAAATGTCAGTTGCGAAGTGAAGGTTATGACTTGAACGAGGATTTTCTTTCGGAACCGGTGGACAATACAAATAGTTCTATTTTCATAGGTAAGATTTTCAGAATGATAGAAAATTAATATCTGTACTGCAATTTAATTATTTTTAGATCATGATAAAAAGATAGAAATTCTTTCTGCTGCTCATACAAGTATTCCAGATTTTAGATCAGGTTTGTATAACTTAGTTTTGCTTTTTTACTTATATAGGACTTGACCAGTTATTGTGATGTCGATAATTTGTTTCAGACAAGAATGTAATTGACATCCATAACAGTCTTTATATTTTATTCTTTTACATGATAAAATATAAAAACGATATCCTTTTTAAATATATCCTTTTGTAGCATTAGATATGGGGAATATTTTTAAAATTTATTCAGACATAAAGATTTAAGAAACTAATTAGCATGAGTAAGTCTAATAAATCATATAATAGAATACCTATTTATAGATTTTAAATTTAAAATGTGGAGTGCATCTAAATTATGAATAATAATAAATAAACCAGATATATTTAATAATTGGTACTTCGTTGACCACCACACACTATAATTTTTCTCCAAATACATCTTTTAATAAATTGAAGAATTTTTTATTTTTCTTCTTTAAAATTGCTTCTATTTCAAAATCGGTATTAGACTATTACATTCAAAAATTGAGTTCTATTTGAATGAGGTACCTACTAATTATATGTGATAGTAAGATATCGATAGATGGGTTACACACTTGAGGAAATTTTCATCTCGAAATTTAACATAACCTTACTTTTATTAATTTTGTTTTACCAATTGTAATTACTTACTACTTATAAGATGATTTTTGCATTGTGCAGCATGGAATGGTCAAGATCCAGATCCTAAAACTGCTAATCGCTACATAAGTACATACAGTCCTGATGAACGATTAGCTTTGTATGAGTACGTCGTAAAGAACACTGTTGGTCCCCCAGAGTTACCAGAATTTAATACGTATGTTATTCAAATTTGTATCTGTGATGTGCATACCTATTGTTATTTTGTTTTGTAGTGTACAACCAGTAAAATCTGATGATAAATCTCTATCTTATGAAGAAATGCGAATGCGAGAGCGTGATGCTAAACGACGTCGAATTAAGTATAAATCAGTGCACACTAATCGTAAAAGTCATAAGGAGGTTCTCCGAGAGGTTATTGAAGGGCAGATGGAAATGTATAAAGACTGGTTAATCGATAATAGTCTGGTGCCATCAACAGAGAGAAAAGAGAACAATAGTACAAATATTTTAGATGTAAAAAGCGAACATGAACAAAGCTATGATGAACAACAAAAGAGTGGACATAGTTCTGTTACTGATTACAGTGAACATGATCATTCAGTTATTAGTAGAAATAGTACACATTCTGGCAGTTCTAAAAGTACTGTAAGAAAACGTAGTAAAGATAGACATGAATATAACCATCGTAAACGATATCACGATGGTAATTATAAAAGATATCATGGAAGCAGCTCTCGTGATCATAAAAGACAAAGAAGTAGAGAAAGATATGAATATCGTAAATATCAGAGATCACATTCTGCTCGGCATGAACATGCTGATAGGCATCGCTATGGTCATTACAAAGAAAGGTGATGTTTTAGATTGTTGTAATAGGTTAAAATAAAACAAAATACTGTTTGTGTGAGTATTATATTTGTTTTCTTTTCTTTTTAATATAAAAAGTTTTGTAGCAATTAATAAAAGAGTTTTGGTACAATTTTATTGCTTGTCCTTATTTTTTTTTAACTTAACATTACCTAAAATATGTATAAAATTATAAAGAGAAGGTGGTAATTTATGAAATACAATTTTTAAATTTAATATCTAGTAATATGAAGTATATAACAGGAATAGCATTTTTTTAAATACAGATGATTGTATAATATATGTATACTGAGAAGAAAATGTAAATTCAAATCAGGTTGGTTATTAATTATGGTCATATACAGTAAACACCAGTGATGGGTAAGATACAATAATATTTTATCTAGATACAGATACAGATAAACAAATGTTTATCGTATCTAGTAACAGATACAAGATACATTTTCATAATTATATCTAGATTCAGATACAAGATGTAATTATCGTATCTAGATACTTTATATCTAGATAATACCTATCACTGAATATAGCTTACTTCAAAGAAACTAGAAATTTATAAAGAACAAACTAAATTAAAAAATAGATTTTTGTCAAGATCCCTTTATGAAGAGAATTTACAGAATTCATTGCCATAAATTATCTTTACTTGGAAAGGGATGACAAAAGCAGGTTTAAAAATTAAACTGTTCACAAAACTGCAAAATTTTCTAATTCTCCAAGTAAAAATACATCTGCCGTTAAAGATACAGTTGGAATGTATCTAGTTACAGATACGAGATACATTTTCATAATTATATCTAGATTCAGATACAAGATACAATTATTGTATCTAGATAATACCCATTACTGGTAAAGACTTGCTAAACTGAACCTGTGCCAATCATCCAAATTACAATTTTTATAAAGTGTTCAAAAAAGAAACCTCATGTAGCCTGATATCTTTAATGATGTACATCTTATTAGAGTACATATTTGCATTTAAATATAACCATAATTTTAACTGGTTTGACTTATGTCATCTTTATGAATAAATTGACAGTTTATTATTTAAATTACAGTCAAGTGTTGCCAGGTTAGTGGATTTTCCACTAGATCTGGTGGTTTCAGCTTGTACTATATTTTTCAAGCTCTAAATAAATTTAATAAAATAAGTTGTCATTCTGAATTGATTTTTAAATTTTAGGTTTTCTTGTTTATTATTAAATTCTTAAAGTTTTATAATAATTTTTATTGTTTTCTAAAAAAGCAAATCTTGCTTTTAACCACCATAAATTGAGAAATTTTGACATTGACATGTAAGTATTACAGAAAACAAACATACAAACATGATCCATTTTGTTTTTAAAAATCTGTAATTACACAAAGATATCTGAATTGTAAGACGTGTTGCCTATTCCCAGTCATTCAGGGGAGGACTTGTAAAATGGGCATACTGACATACTGTACCGGGACATTGAATACCTTCAGAAGCCACATGACCACTTATTTAAAAGTGGTGCGAAATTTTATTTTTCAATGTTGGCCGCACTACGAAGTAACGCCCTCATTAGTACATTTCTAACCTAAAATTACATTGGCGTGCGTACGTTCTGTGATTTCTTGTCTCTTTGTTTTGCGTTTTTTACAGTTTATTTTGTTCTATTTAAATTTAAATCAGTCTTTTTAAGACTAAATCTGCTTTTTGTGAGTTAATCGAGGTAAGTTTGATTTAATGCATTCAAAGTGAGATAATAAATTTAAAGTATTTAAGTTTTTAAGTAGTTTCATCATATATCCAATACCACTCCACTGGAAAACTACATTGTTTTACAACAGAGCTGCCGATAGTGCAAGATGTGTTGCCTAACCAACAGCAAAATTTCGTGGTCACGTGACTTCCGGAAATATTCGGTGGCTCTGTATATGTGTTCTGTACCTGAACCATTGAACTCTATATGGGGTGCGTTTGCCATCGTGCTCAGAGCATATTGTGTACACTGAAAGCGTTTGCCATCGTGCTCGGACAAGTATCTGTAGCGTTTGGAATCGTCGATTGTTGCAAATCAGATAAAATTGAGCATTCTCAATGTGCTCGAAGTACTGCAACGAGTAGCCATGAGCATTGTGAACTAGGCATGTGCAATGCCACCGTCATTAGTTCATCAGCAAAGGAATTAGCTTCATTTTTAACCTTGATAATTTTTCTGCGTTGCTATAACGTGCTTTTGCATTTGGTGTAATTTTTTTGTGTAAAGCTACTCCTTATATTTGAAAACAAGCTCTACACTGGTTTGTTTACTGCTTGGTTTAACTATACTATGATCAGCTGATCGCAAACTTCTCCAAATGCGTTTGGTATCGTCTAATGTGAAACCGGTCACGTGATCGATATCCTTATCTGTCTCCTCTAATCTCTGAGTGTGATGGTAAACGCACCCATGATATTTTTGTTTATCTTCTTTGACTAACAGTGTTGCCATTACTGGCACTCTATGTGTAAGGAGCAGTTATTAGGACACATAGGCTGAGAGTATGGAACATAGTATTATAAATGAAATAAACATTGAAATCCAAAACCTGTAATCAAGAATAAGTAATGAAGGTATTGACTACACAAATTATGTAGAGCAAATGTAACATTTTCATTACCGGTTGACCAGTTTTTCTTTTGCATTTCATAGAACTATGCAGAACATAATTACTAGAAATTGTTTTTACAGTAGAATAAGGAATTTTAAAGTTTTGGCAATATTATTATTATTATTATTATTATTATTATATTATTAATATAGTAACAAGAACGGCCTTCTTTCAAGTAATTTTCAATTGTTTTACGAATTTCATTATGTACCGGCTTTCCTCTAGCCATTTTTAACAGAAAGACAACAAAAAATATGCAAGTACTGACAAGTCTGAAAAGAACACATAGTAAAGCAAACACTAGCAATTGTTTAATTGTTATGGTGACACCATAGGCATTAAGATCTGCCTATAAAACAAATAGGCCTAACTATTGTGATTTTGCTAGAATCATCTGAATAGTTTCAAAATAAAAATTATTAAGAGGGAAATGATTAGAACAAAAAAAAAAAAGAAAACTATTTTTGTACGTTATGCTGCACCCTGTTAAAACTTGTATCACTAAAATGTCATAAAGGTCTCTCCTGTATTACAATAAAATCTTTATTAAAATACCATATTAGGATGAACTCTTACTACGAGGGCCTCGTAGTGGCATTCAAAATAATTAATAAAATAAAACCCATGTTAATCTGATATGTTAATTTAATGCAGCAAATCGAAACGCTTACAGTAAATGTTCAAAATGACCACCATTTACATGGATACAAAAATTAATGCATCATAAAAAATTAAACTGTACTCTTTGCCCTCTGAAGAAAAAGGATATACTAAATTATTCAGGAATTTGGGAAACATTGACCTGGAGCACTTACACTCATCTAAATGAACTGTTGAGTGTTCTGAATATTCTGTGTTTGTTTGGTACAATGTTCCATGATGCACAAAGGGAATTGAGTGGTGTGAGTAGTAGCACACTTTTCGATATAATAACAGCTTTTACTAACAACTGAAATTTAAGGTCTGGAGAAAGTCTTTATGGGTAATAATAGAAATAGCTGAAGCAGTAGAATATAGTAACGCTAAAAGTAAGGGGAATGCAGATGAAGATGAGATTCCTCACATAACTAACTGTCTATCTTGATGGTGGTTGGGCAAAGAGATCTTATGGTCATAATTACAACTCTGTATCAGGAGTCATAAGAGTTCAGAGTCATATACAGTGTACTTGCTTTGGACAATATAAAGAAAGAAGTTGAGGAATTGGTTAAGCGAATGAAGGTTAGTTATAGTTATTACGTCTGTTGATTAAAACGTTTCATACAATTAACCTGCAAGTGTCTACTAATGAAATCAAGGAAATTGCCAAAAATACTATTGGGCAATTTAATAATAAGCAGTATGAGAATCATCGCATGTGTCGCTTAACTGTTTTTAATTTTGGAGCAGTAATCCAACAACAGATTTATGTCTGTGTGATAAAATTGTCCAATCAAACGAGATTTTTATACACCCAGAACATGCAGATATTTAGCTGCTTCGCCAGACAGTAATCAAAAGTGCATTTTATTTATTGGTGTTGCTTAACTGTTTTGATTTTGCAGGTCCTTGAAGTAAAATATATATTCAAAGTGACAAATTCTGGACATGGTGAAGTTTCTTGCTTGCAACTGATTGCAAATGAATATCAGGTATTTTATAGACTTTTTTATTCTATAAATAATTCTATCTTGTCGTTTACAAGGTTCAAGACCAACTAGAAGTTACAGGAGCTTCCAAGTGCCATTTGTATTGTATACTTTAGAGACAGCAATCCACTATTGGTTAAAACTATAAACAGAGACAAGATGTTTTAGAAAGGCAAAATGTTTCCCAAATTACAGCAATTTTATATGAACTGCACGACTTCTGAAATTATCTTAAATAGAAGTATGAAGAATTTAAGATGTAGGTATCCACAATACTTCCTGGAAGAGCAGAAAATAGAGAATGTAGAAAACAAAAAATCAATATGAGAAAACAAACTCAAAAGTCAACTGAACACCAGAATATAAGGATAGCTCAATAACCAGACGTTTGTCAACTGGACAGGTACCGAAACCAATATTTGGAAACATAGAGTTTATTGCATCATCTACTAAAATTCTATTTATAAATTCAATAATTTCGACCTTTTTATATGTATCTTTTTATGATGTTATTCTTTGTTGGTTTTAGGTCGTTCTAAAAAATTAATAAAATTTCTTTTATCTATGACTCTTCAATAATATAGTCATTATACACGTAACCATAGGGATATAACCATACTCATAAAACATAAAATTGTATAGATTTTATTCACTAGCGGTGTTTTATTGGTTGCCTATTTATAGATATAAACAAAATAGAAATTGTTATAATCTCAAACTATTTATTGTTAGAAAAAAAATTTGGACATCGTCTTCAAAGAATCCTTGTATTCCAGGTCTAAAACTCTCTTTGTGAAGATTGTTTACTTTCATTGACTTCTACATATTTAAGAATTTGGACATTGCCTCCCTCAGGGGAATCCACCTCCAGATCTTCCTCAGAAGTGTTAGAATCGTAGATAAAACATCGTATTCGATTCGCACATAATGGGCATTATGTGCTTGTTAAATAATATACTATTACATATGTACTGTCAAGCTTTTTATTTTGTTCATACAATTTTCAGGTTTAATTAAGTTTTAACTTTATTTATTTAATGACAAAAACATAGAACTGATAAATGATGATAGTAACAAATCACAAAATAGCATTGTTTTGTAAGTTTTTTAACCAAAGTAATATTAATTAACTTTCAATGTCTGTTTTGAGGTAAAATATTTTTAAGTGTAATGTATTTACCAGACAGGTGCATAGGTGTTTTGCTATAATAATCAATAAGCTCACCAATGCTGTAAAGTTTTGGTTGTTGAAAATCCTCTACTACAGTACTAAAAGCAAAAGTGCCATCAGATCTCTTTTCAACTCCAAGATTATACATCTTGATTCCAGTCATAATTGATAAAGTACAAACAAATTCAGTTTGTCTGCTTGGTCGAATTAAAAATGCTCCGTCTTCCAATCCAGAAAGCAGCATTCGTGCTCCTCTTCTGTCTGTTTCACGATAACAAGATAATGTTGCCAAGTCAACTGTAAGAGATATTTTATATAATATCTGCAAGAGGATTAGAAATCTTACTTACTTTCTGTGTAGAATGAGTCTTTAATTTTTTCTGGCATATTTGGATTTTGTTCTGAATGCACATTTAGAGGAATAGGCGAATGTCTTAGTTGGATGTGAATTTCATCAGAACTAGATGCAAAGTCATTTTGTGTTGCTAATAACAAATCTGGTGATACTATTTCCAAGGGTGGCTTAGGTAGATTAATTGGAGGTTTGGGTAAAGTATTTGAGAATTTTGGTAAAGCATTTGGAGATTTTGGTAACACAGCACGTGGTTTTAGTTTAACTGCGCTTAAATGTTGCATCGTTACAGTTGGCCCTGCTGCAAGAAATTTAGTTAGTTTTTGATCTTCAGTAGGTATTGATACTGGAGGTCTTTCATTAACATTAGCAGTTGGTGGAAATTGAACAGGAACAGGTGGTAAGGGGCGATGGTAGTTATAATTTTTTGAAATTGGAGCGATTGGTGTTTTAATTTCTTCTTCCTCTTCAAGCACAGATGCATATTCAGCTAATTCCTCATCATCAATTGTAGTTGTGTTACAAACGAGAACTTGCTTTGAATTTAAAAATTCATTGTTTCCTAGAAATGATATTTCTGGTAAAGATCTATTAAATGATATTTTTCTTGTCACATTATTTATTTTACCTTTGCGTGTAGTATCTAGTGTTTCATCATCAATAACTGGTGCATAATGAGCTAATTCTTCATCATCTGTTGTATGATTTACATTAGGTACAAAAGATCTTGTATAATCTTCAACTTTTGGAATAGGAGGCAGTGGTCTTTCTTGAGCAACAGGTCGTAATGGTTTTACAATTTGTTCTTCATATTTATTTTCTATGACTTGAGGCCGAATTTCAAGATTTTCATAACCTTTTCGAAATTTGTTTAGAAACAGATTACTAGTACTACTGTTTGAATCACTTCTTGTAATACCTGTTGAAGATTCTTTTTCATTCTCCTTTGTTATCATATTGTCTTTTCGTTTGCTAATCGGTGATAAATAACCATCGTTAAAATCATTTTCTTCTTCTTCAGTTTGCTTACTTTGTTCTAAATTTTCTGTGTTTTCTAATTTTAAATAATCTGGTTTGGGTGGAAGTTGTGGTTGTCTTTGACTATAAACAAAAGAAGAATTTGGAACTTCAGAGGCTTCTTTTCGGAAAACAAGTTCTAATTTGTTCTTTAATTGGTTACTTTCTTTCTTAGATAATGTTGAAGAACTTGTTTCTGTCTTTTCTTTTTGAATCATTTCATCTTTTCCAGTCAACTGAACAGATTTTTGAAAATAATTTGAAATATTTGATGGTTTTTCTAACACAAAAGGTTTACCATTTGGGGAGAATTTTGATTTGTTGACTTTTGGTGTCAGTTTTTCAATATTCATTAAAAACTGCTTAGGATCTTCTTTTATTTGTTGAATAAAACTCCATAATCTGCGTGCATGTACAGTAGGGAGTCTCCATAAAGAAATGTTTAACTCAGTAAGCTTCTATAAATAAACGTAAACAATACTTAATTAAGACTAGTTAAAACAATTACTATAAATTGTACACACCAAGAACTCTTGTCCATCAACGTTTTTTGAACGAATCGCTCCTACGCACTCGGCGTATCCATTCTGAAAATAATAATTAAGTTATTAAATTGAAATAGGCAATTAAACTTTGTCGGTACGTACAAACTCTAATGCTTCCGCTAGCTGATTAACATTTAAATTTTCAATTTGTTTTAAAAGCGCTGTTTTTTGTGACATTTTCTCATGATTTACATGAAGTGTGCATAAAACTACTCTTGGAAAAATGGGCTGGGCTTTGTCGAGCAGGATGTATTATCTTATCAAAAAAGGAAAATGTCAGTAAATAATTCTAGAAAGTTTTAATAAATGATTATCATTTTGTATTTGTCTGGTGTTCCTTTAATACTAACATCTCATCTTGGAAGTACTATTATATTAAAATTTGAAAATATCATTTCCTACAAAAATTTTAAATCTCCCACTCTTGTTGCAAATAAAAATGATCCAAGTAATCAAATAATATAGATCAATGTAGAGACTATGTTCATAGATTTAAATATTTTTTCTTATTAATTAATGTTACGCTTGTACCAAATATATGGAAACGTAAATTACAAATTAAAGTTTTACATTAAATTAGATTGCTATTATACAGTAATTAGCAATAATTATGTTTTTCTGTAGAATAGTTGCTAATTCGATCTAGTTTCAGTCAGCTGATTTAAATCTGTCATTTTAATCATTTTAATTGTCAACCAGTACAAAATTGACAATTTATTGCTAGTGATTAATTTGTCCTTTAAAATAATAATGATAACGTATTAAATATGTATTTTGTGTGTATTTATTTGTTAGTGGTAGAATTAAAACTTAAAATGTTTGCAATATTAGCGTAATACCGTAAGATATAAAATGAATTTACACCAAATAGTAAGTGGAGCCTGCAATGCAGGTGATAAGTGTTTTGCAGTAGGTAGTGTAGAAGGTGTTGCTTTTACAGTAAGTTGTATTTTAATATTATTTATGTATTGTGTTTAACACGTACTTCTATATTGCTAGGCATATGCCGCAGGATGTAACATAGTTATTCTGGCATCAACATTTGAAAGGGTGCAAATTATACCTGGTGCAGTTCATGATTATATACGAATCAGTTCTTTAGATTGTTCCAGTGATACTGGCAAAATCGCAGCTGCTTATGATACTACAGTTTGCATTTATGAACCTACACCTTTAATTCATAACAATTCCACACATGTGAATATAATATTATTAAATAAATTGTAATAATTGCATCTTAATATGTTATTTCTAGGGCCTTGATTATCGCTGGGTACAAACTGGTACATTAAAGACTGAATCGCCTGTAAGAGCATTAAGTTGGAATTTAGAAGGCACTCGTTTATTAACAGCAGGTGATACAGTTCAGTTGTGGCATTTAAAACCGCAAGAAGTTGAAGAAGAAACACCAGTAACATTTACTCTTGGTGGTGGGGAAAGTGTTGCCGATGGAACCGATTTAGATGATCGAGATAAACCCCAAGGTAGTAATATCTTCAGAATAATTTGAATTATTTTTAAACATAATTCTCTAGAACAAGAGCAAGAACAAACTTGTTGGCAGTGCGTTTGGAAAGCAAACACAGCAACTCCAGTACAGCATCTTGCTTTTAGTCCAGATGGTACTTTATTTGCAACATCTGGTGAAAATGACAGACTTGTAAAAATTTGGTATGAAAATAAGCATTGTAAGTGTTTTAAGTTGCTTATTACATAACAGTTATTATAAATGGAGTCTCCTACAGTTTTATTCACATCAAGAAGCACTGAAGGTCCTGCTGAGTTGGAGTACAGCTTTGTTTACATTGCTCATCCAAGAGCAGTGACTCACTTATCATGGCGAACAACCAGCAAATATATGCCAAAGTAAATACATATTTATTACTCAAATACATGTGACGCTTCATATTATCTATTTCAAATTACAAGACAGTAGGGTAAGCTGTGGAAATCTGACAGATTTCATCTTACATGCTATTGACAGCTGGTAGAAGTTAAGTAAAAATTATTCTTAGGTTATAGTTCTTAACATATTGCATTGGCTACGTTGCCAAATCTGCATTACCTAAAATTACTTTATTAAAGTATTGATGTAAAGCAAGCAACTGTCAAGTTGACGATTGATACTACATGCGTCAGTTCTTATTAGGAAGTATCATTTTTTTTATTATTGAAACAAATAAAAAATTAAAATCATGTTATTTAAAATTATGAATAGTTTTTTAATTTCACTATTTTCTCAATACTATATTTAAAGTTTTTATTTTGTTAAAAGGTCATATTTATTTCCTCTTAAAATCATAAATGCACAACTTTTTAAAATTACTTGTCAAATGCTACATAACCTAAAACCATTTAGTAACTTTTTTGTAACTAAATTCCAGGTACATTCTGAAAAAAAGTCACATTAAATGGGTACATTTAAGAAATATTCAGAAAAGGGTTTAGAATAATTTTGTAGAATTTTAATAGTTTGACAATAAATTACAATTATGAATTTGAAGTCGTGTTATACTAAAACTAGCTATTAACAGCCTACAAAAACAAAATTTTCAGTTTTGCCATTCACCAATATACCGGGTGCTGCATTGGCGGATGCAGCATAGGAAATCCCATGCTAATTTTGGAATGTTTAGATATTGGCTCCCTTAATTATTTTAGCACGAAACTTTATTTAGGTTTTTTGAAGGGCACTGCAAGGTGATATACACTGAGCCATTTGAGCATTTTATGATAACTCAGTTAGAAAGTATTTGAAGAAAGGTGTGTGCATAATGCATGTTATGTACATAGTTCGGCAGCAACATCAAATAGGCCTTCAAATTTTTACACTCAACTATTTCTATTAATTATCTATGACAGTTTGACAATTAATTTAAATTTTAACTATGAATTATGCAACAACGGAGAAAATCGCCATAATAAAGTGGTATTATGCAGTAAACAGCATGCAGAAAGTAATTCTGGCTTTGTTAGCATTTAAATAATTGTGAATTATAAGTTAATAGCAATAAAGTTATTGATATTCGACGTTGCTGCTGTACTATGCATATACACGCACATTTCTTTAAATATCTTCTAATTGAGCTATCATAAAATGCTGAAATTGCTCAGTGTATATCATCTTGCAATGCCCTTCAAAAAACCTAAGGAAAGTTTAGTGCTAAAATAATTAAGGGAGCCAATATCAAAACATTTCCTATGTTGCATCTGTCAATGCAGCACCCGGTATAATTTCTTTTATTGTGCCGTCAATTTAACAAAAATAAACTATGGTTTACCCTACCATCTTATAATTTAAAACATAATAATTCTTAACTTTCTTTTAGAGGTTCGGTGTCCAATATGTTAGTAACTTCATGCAAAGACAACATATGCAGACTTTGGGTGGAAACAGTGTTACCGGAAGATGGGTTAGTCAATTTATCTCAATTAGATCCCCAGGCAAACCACCCTAAATTTAGGACTCATCGTCATAAACATCGGTTTATGCAGCGCTTGAAACATATGAAGTAAGATATTAAACGGTTGCAGCTTGAACAAGCTTGATAATTATTTAGCGATTTGGTTTGATTTTGCATGCGCTCTACCGATGTAAAGATTTTTTTATTTAATTAAAAAAATCACATTTTTCGTCCTGTAAAGCAGCACGTTTGATTTTGCCATTTTCTTGCACAGTGCACGTCGTTGTATCTTATTGTATCTTTGCTGTGTATTTTTTACTTTCATGCTCTTTTAGTTATATTCTGAATTGTAATTTGAGCATGAAGTAACAGAGGCCCTAGATCTATTTGCTTTGGTACACTGCTGTATGTATTTTACTATTTCTGTAAATTTTATAAATTTTGCAGAACATGTTTTCATATTCGTCGTCATGCTAAACAGCATACTCAAGGGCTAGGAGGTTCTTCAACACCAATACCAACACTACCTTCAACTTACAGTGTTCATGATTTTCACTCGTATGGTTACCGTGGTACAGGTAAAACAAGAAAAGGAATCTGCTAGTATCCAATAAAGCATAAAGCTAATTAATTTAATTTCCCAGGTGTTACACCAGGTTTACATTTTCATCTAGCAGCTTCTGTCAATGCAGAAACGGATATTCCATTAGTTCCCAGTATTTCATTTTGTAGTCCAAGACCTGCATTTGTTTTACACTGGTTGAACAATAAAGAGATGCATTTTAGTCTTCAAGCTGAATCTTTGTTAGAAGAACTTACAAGGTAAAATTAAAATGTTATGCTCTTTAAGAATTTGATTGAACGAATGTTATAATCTAGAAAAGTTGTGGAGCATCCAGAATCAGAAGATGGCTCGGAAGAACCTCTCATGGAAACAGGAGGTCCTGATGGATTAGATGCTCGTATAGAGTCTCTCTTAAGAGATTGGCATCACAGTCCTGATTTGTTATTCAGTATTCATCCTGTGGATGGTAGTTTCTTAATTTGGTTAGTACATATGATATTTATACACTTATTTACAGGGTTGGAATCAATTAATTCATGAATTTATGAATTGAGTTTTTTTTTAAAGAAATCATTGAATTAATTCAGTTATTTGTGCTTCAAACTTGCTATAACATGATGAAGGGTTGTATTAATGTAAGGCCAATATTGGTGAAAACATTGTTATTGTGGAATTTGTCACTTGTGTTAAACTGTCAAGTGTCAAAGCATTTCTTGTTTTGTTTATGTTTTATGCACAATGGAAAATGTGCACATTGTTTATTGTGCTTATTTTTAAAAGCAGTGACACTTAATAAATCTTAGAAAATCATTGAAATATAATTTTGATTTTGATTCTACAAGAAAAAAATTATTGAAATTCAAATAACTTTCTCACGTGCAAGATTCATAATGGCCGTCGTGTGACGTCATGTTCTGGGTTAACTAGAGGTACGTTTGGTTTTCTGTCTGGGAGTTGGGGCATTGCGAATGGAGCAAATGCTCACGTGATACATAGAGTAAACTGAGTTTATCAGAATAAAAGAATGAAATGGTGTATCACCTGGAATTGTAGAGTGTAAACAAATAAAGTTGTAAACGTAGCCTCTACAATAATTTTAATTAATTGAAATTCCAATCAGGTTGCTGTGTTCCAAAACTAAAGTAGGTATATTTCTGTAATTAACAAGTTGTAACAATTGAGAATTGAGGTTATAATACATATTTTGTTTTTTGTATGAAAATAAAATTTGTCCTCGTATTAATTTAAACAGATTTCTCACATTTGTCTACAAACTTATTGCTCAGATGAATTAAGATGTATAAAATTTTCAAAATTATTGTAAAGAAATTAAACAACAATAAAAAAGTGAGAGAAAAATTGTGTTGGATGTTTCAAAATTTGGCAACTCTGTTTGTGCTTCCATAAACTCGTAACACATGATCTTTTTAGTCAGTGCATTAAGAGTTTGTACCTTTCACTCCATACTGTAAAAATATGAATGCTACAATAGTGCACTCTGTTAACTCAATTGCGAAAAACAAACAGGTTGTTTTAAGACAAACGGGGCACTTCGAGATTAAAGAACAACATAAATGAGCATAACTTTTATATGCTTTCATGCTTTATACCCGATGTTTCAGAAGTATAGAACTGGCCTAATATCTAAGCAACTGTTGATCAAATTAACATAAAATCTGGGATATAATATTGAATGATTAACAGTATATTACTTAATGAGCATGTAATGACTATTATTCTAGATTATCTGAATATAAAATAATCCCTTACATGCGAGTCAAATACAAAACAAATTGAAAGGTGTTGAATAATGATTATTGAAACGCTTATTATTTTCTGAGGACAATGATGATGTATCACTTGTTCATGTTACCTTTATTATTAAGCTAAAAATGAAATAAAGATCAAAGTATTAATAAACATTTGTTGGCTTAAAAGTCATGCAAAAATCATCATACAAATAAAATTATCTTTCATACAGTCATTTGATTACTTTTTTGTGTCAAATGGGCTAATAGAGTGAAGAAGTAGTTAACTTCAATTATAATCGTGATGGAACAAACATATATCTGCAAATTTGTTTAGACAGAGAAAACAGGATTATTTTCAAGCCGCTGATATCAAAGTACTGTCTAATGCTAAAAATTCAGCAATTCCACTGCCTGTTAGTGCAGCGACATATGTTTATCCCATCACAATTATGACTTGAAGTTATGTGCTTCTTCACTCGATCAAGCTGCCATATTGCCATTATTGCACATTTGTGAATATTTGGACATGCCAGAAACGCTCACCGCATAGTGACGAATTTTCAAAGCAGGTTAGTAGGATAATAAATTATCTGAGGTCAATGGTTACGGCGACGAACGCCAACTATGATTACGTGCTGTCGTCAGTGAAGAGGGTGCTTTTGCATTTATGTTTATGGAAACTGACATTTGCTGCCAATTGTCCAGAAAGCTTATGATGCCAGTCCTACCACTTTCTGTCGGCTATAGAATGTAACAACAAAGGTGTGTCATATTCTTTATGTAAATTATCACATCTCAATTGTTTTAATATGTACTTTAGATGAAAAACAAGTGCAATTTCACATGTTTTGCATTGCAAAAGGTGAATTCAACTGTTAATGTAAGTTGCTACGTTTAAGTATTGTCTTCAAAAACTGCTTATTTCATGTTCTTTCATTTCTGTTTTTATCTTCTATTGACAGTTCAGTTTACAATAATCAACTAGAAATGCCTGTTTTTTATCCCAAATAAGCACCAAAATTGCATTTAGTTTTCTAGCTAATGCAATTTAAATTCCTAATTGAAATGAGACATTTTATGCTATAACTTTTGATCAAGTAGGCCAATTTGAATTTTGTTTTCACTAAAAGATTGCTATTCTTATTCCCTTTCTAATGATGTATTGCATGTGATGGAGTGCCATTTAAGACTTCTATAAATGAGTTAATTATGTATTTAATGTTTCCCTCCATAAATATATTCACATGTTTTTTCTTATTTTGATATCTTTGTTGTTTACAAAATATGTTTTAAAATAAAATTGAGGTTTTAGCTTTGGGAAAATGCAACATTGGTGTATGTCTATTAACAAAAGAAGCATAAGCATCATGAAACGTATTAACGTTAAATGCCAAGATATAACTGCATTCTTACTTATTTAGTGCTTATTTTGTCAATATTCTTTAATATTTATATTTGTGTAATAAAGATTTTTGACGCTTAGGACCAGTTGTACCAACTAAGTTCAACTTAGGTACGTTCAGTGTTCTGTCTAGGAGCTGGAGTATTGCAAGTGGACCGAATGATCATTTGATGCAGGGAGTAAACAGAGTTTCTCGGAGTAAAAGAACGAAATAGTGTATCATCTGGAGTCGTAGAATGTAAACAAATAAAATTGTAAACGTAACCTCAACAATAATCTTAATTAATTTAAATTTCAATATGACTGCTGTGTTACAAACCTAAAGTAATTAATTGTTTAATTAACACAGTTGTAACACTTGAGAATTGAGGTTATAATATGTATTTTGTTTTCTGTTTCTTCTGTGCAGGGTTGCCTGATCAAAGTAAAATTTGTCTGCATATTAATTTATACAGTATGTCCATTTTATGGGTTCTCCCCTGAATGTTACAATCTTACAATTCAGAGATATCTTTGTGTAATTACAGATTTTAAAAACAAAATGGATCATGTTTGTATAGTTTGTTTTCTATAATACAATGTCAATGTCAAAATTTCTCAATTTAGGTATGTTGATTAGAAATAAGGTTTGGTGTTTTAGAAAACACAATAAGAATAATTTTAAATTAATATAAAACCTTAAGAATTTAATAATACACAAGAAAACTTATTTAACAAAAAGAAAGTAAACAAAATGAACAGGTTTGTACAAAAGTTCAACAGGAAATATAACTAAACAAATGTCAAACAGATGACTTTTGTCAGTTTTTAAATTCACAGCAAACTATGGTTCAGTTAACAAGGGTTGAACTTTTTAAAGAAAAGCTGACCCTAAATTGTAAGACGTGTTGCCCATTCCCAAACATTCAGGGGAGGACCCGTAAAATGGGCATACTGTACATATTTTTCTCACATTTGTCTACAAACTTATTACTCAAATGATTCAGGTGTATACAATTTTTAAAATTATTCATATTGTAAAATAATTAAGTGACATTAAAAAAAAGTGTGAAAGAGACTGTTGGATGTTTCTAAATTTGGCAATTCCGCTTGTGCTTTCATAAACTTTTAACACACAACCTTTTCAGTTGGTGCATTAAGAGTTTGTACCTTTCATTCTGGACTGTAAAAAATGAATGCTGTAATAGTGCGCTCCGTTAACTCAATCCAAAAAGAAGTGGAAATGGTGAATTAACCATCAAGAAGAGGTCTGAATATTTACACTGTGCAAAGAAAAGTACACAATGAACAGAATTGCAAGAAAAATTAAAGTATCTTCGTCAACTGTATGGAATATTATTAAAAAGAAAGAAAAAAACTAGATCTGTTGCAAACCACAAACATACAGGGAGACTCCATAAAACAACTGCAGCTGATGTTAGACAAATAGTCATCACAAGCAAGAGAAAGAGAACACTGACAGCACCAGAAATTACTCACACTGTGAATGGTAGACGAACAAACCCTGTCTCTGTATCCACAGTCTGGACTTCATGGAAGAATAGTGGCAAAAAAGCCACTTATTAGAACACAAAATAAAAGAAAAAAATTGGAATGGACAAAACTGCATACAAATTGGACTGGGAATTGGAAACTGGGAGCAAGTGCTTTAGACGGATGAATCCAAATCCCAGATTTTTGGTCCAAAGTAAAAAGCATTTGTATGTAGGTGAGGCGGAGAACGAAAGTTTGATGAATGTGTTTTACCAACAGTAAAGCGTGGGAGAGGAGAGCGTCATGGTTTGGAGGTGTTTTGGTGGAGAACCCACTGGTGATATTGTTAGGATTAACAAAATAATAACACCCGATTTCACCACCAAGTCCTAAACAATTACTGTAGTAAATAATTCTTATCTAAAAAACCGTTTAAAGTCATTACTTTGTGTGAAATGGGTTTCACCATTATAGACATTTTTTATTTAAGAAATTCCTTCTTAAGTTTTGATTTTTAGAGTCTTGTTGCCGTTTACGTACAATTGAACTACTACCTAGATGCGCTTGCATTTAATTTTAATTTAACCTTACTTATTATTTATGTTAAAAGCATGTTCTTCTTTTTAACGCACCATACTGCCTTTCTATTACATTTCTTGTAATATGAGCATGATTGTAATTGAATTGAATATTATTTGTAGGATGGAGGAATGGTGTTAGAAGATAATTCTATAATTAAAAAATATTACCTATGAAGTATCAACATTTTATTGCATACCTAGTACAAAATAAATAAATTATAATATTTCACATCTGATTGAATAGTTAGTAATAACTGGTTCATTAGCGACAATGATTGATTTATAAAATAATTTACAAAACAAAAATAGTTAATCAAATCAGGTGAATTTATATTGCAGTGCACACATATTTGTTTGTTTCAAACATCGTTGGTTTTCAGTAAGTTCTAAAATTTGCAATCCTGTTTGTTTTTTTATTCAAAATCATAATCCTTAAGGGATTGAAAATAATCTTGGCGTTCACGTATAATATGCGGACGTGGTACATCATCTTCTGAATCGGAAGAATCAAAACTGTTCAAATTTATAAATTATTAATATAGGAATAAATTAGTAACTAATAATAAGAAAGAAGCACATCCACACAACCTGTGCACATCACATAACAATCATAACATAAAAAAATAACTCAGTCAATCTAACCTCACATTAGGAAGTAAAGCGTTATTTAAATTTTTATGATGTCGAAAACAGTTGCCCTATATGTAGGTAATTCTTAAGGTGCTTAAGAAATGCCTAGGGATTGGTGAAAACCAATTTAATGTTAGGAAATACTTACAAGCGTTAAAGTAATTCCTGAATGTTAAAAAATGGTTGGTGGAATCAGGTGAAAGAGGTTTACTTAAGACATTTTAAAAAAACATGCTATTTCATCTGGTAGATGAATAATAGGTATCAAATTTGTTTTTCAAGAAAACAGTGATCGTAAGCATCCCTCTAAAATATGCAGAAGTTATTTAACATCCCAGGAGAATAGAAAAATCATAAAGAGAATGATCTGGCCTCCTGCATCCCCAGATCTTTCTCCATTTGAATTTATGGGATGAATTAAACAGGATGTGAAGAAAACCTTACCAACCAGAAATGATTACCTGTGGAACAAACTGGAAACTAAGTGGCATCAAATACATTCCACTACATTAAATAATTTGTTATTTAGAATGCCTAAGATATGTAAAGCAGTAATAGCTACTAGAGGAGGTTATATTGATGAATCTAAAATATAACTTATCTTTTTACTCACCTTACTCACCAAGTAATAATTGTATGATACATTGGGTATTTGATTTGGACGAGAATCGAACCGGTCAAAGACCGGTCCGAGGCAAGTCAGCTCCTAGCAACTTTTCATTAATCACCCAATAGGAGGGGAGCAAGGAGTGTTAAAGTTGAAAATTTTGCACTTTCTGAAAACGAAAAATTGGAATAACTCGAGAACGGGTGGATCGATTGGAGGGTAAGTGGAACAGAATTTTCTTCGACTACCCTATGCATGCGCAACGAACGCGGTGACACCTAGCGGCGAACATGGGCAAAATCAATTGGGACCATATGGGTACGCCTGTTGTTTGGAGCTCCCAAAGAATGTTTTGCTCTAGGTAGTTTCAAATATGAACCTATAGTTTTCCATGGGGGGGGGGGGCTGGAGTGGAAGTTTTGGGAAGATATCAAAACGGCATGTAGTACACCAACTGAGTGTCTTCACCTGCATCTGATCTCGCTCAAACCAATTTTGCACTTCTTACAATTTGGCCTCTAGAGGTTGAACCAAGGAGGGCTTCTAGTTCAAAAACTAGAAGAGGTACGGGAGTCTGGCTTTCACCGATCGACACAGCTTTGCAAGCACTATGGTGAGGTAGGAGAGAAAGTCCGATGAAAAACCTACAAATCTGAAAGCCCCCCAAAAAACCGTTTGGAGAATCTGCAAATTTTGCAACCCTCACCAAAACTGTTCTGATAGTCTCATCAACATAATATTTAAGATTTATGTTCTGGGAGTGCTTACCTACCTACTCGAGAAAACTCAACTCGACTCAATTCGATTAACTCCGCAATTAGAATGATTTCGGCAAGAATTCTTGTTAACTCCTGAGAAAAAAAGCACATTCTTTGTGAATTTATTTTTTTTTGTCTTCGTTATTTGTACAGGTAAGGTATTATCCTATCGACTTGAAATCTTCACCATCATGAAGAGAAGGCAAAATACGTAAAAAGTGTAGTATGCCCTTTTTTCAAAAAACCAATTTTTGTACCTGAAAAGTTGCATTTTATGGGATAACAGAGACAAAAGTTGGGGAGTTGGTGCCCGTAGGTGTGCAGTTGGGTGATCGATGGAGTGATGCGGGGAGATATCTCGAATATTTTATTGTTATGGTGAGGGCTATACCAAGAGTTATCAAGGCATAGCATGTGTGTAAAGAAGCGATATGGGCCAACTGGCGATTTTTATAATAATATTGTAACTTTTTATGTAATGTTCGAATACTATAATAAAATGTTTCTATAGTATATGTTTACATTGATCTTTCTCATTTGTGAACGAGTTTTATTTGTTTTACATAAATATTTTCAAGCATTTGAATAATTATGAACAATAATGTACATTCATGAATTTTCCCAACCCTGATTATTTATGTTACATAATAAAGAGTAACCAAAGTTTTTGTTAAGATTCATCAACTTGTAACAAGTTTTAAACAAAGAACAATATTCTAAAATATTAAGAAATTTGGAAATTTTGTAGGGTTGTTGAATGGTTGGATGAATATCACCCTGGATCATTTAGACAGGCACAGGTGTCATTTTCAACAAGAATTCCATCTGCATTTCCATTGGGAGATTCTCTTAGTATGTCCACTACAGTTAGTTTGTATAGCATTGCTACATGCTTAAAACATTTAGTCAAAGAAGTAATAAAAGATAAAGATATTGCAAAAGAAATTTTGAATGGTACTAACCTACCTAGTGTTAAAGAGGAAGATGAAAATAAAGAAAATGTTGAGGTAAATAAGACTTTTCATTAGGAATACTGTTATTTGGTGTTAATTTTGTTTTTAATGTCAGGTTCAAACATGTCCTGAAGAACCTAAAGAAGCATGTCCAGTAATATTCCTTGTTACAAAACATGATAATGGAACTCTGAACTTATGGCAGCTTACATTTGCAGATAAAAGTAAATTCAGTCAAGTCTGGAGTATTGGACATAAGAGTCGAGCATCTGGACACAGGTATAGGGTTAACGATATTACGTGCCATCCTGTATTACCCCTGTTGCTTACTACTAGTCATCATAACATTGTTGATCAAAATAAAGATCATAATACTACAGTAAGTTAAAAAAATTTTATTATTTTCCTTTGTTGTATTTTATCTTCTGTTTCGATAGGGCTATTGCAGCGAACTCATTTTGTGGAGAGTTGATGCAGTTGGTCCATTATCAAAATCAGGCGGGATCTGTGAACTAGCTCGTATAACATCACCAGAACCATCAGCATTTAGTGTTGTCGCGTGGATTCCTACATTATTACCTTCTAGTACATTGGGAAATCTCTCAAATTCTCCTAGTGCTTGTTTTGTAGCATCTGACGGACATTGCTTACGTGTCTACCAAGCTGTTATAGATGCTCGTACTTTATTAGCTGACATATCCTGCAAGGAAAACAGACTTAGAGATTCAACAGAAAGCTTAACATCAGATCTATCTTCACTAAATGAAAATAGCTTATTAGAAAAGATTAATATTGTTTCTCAACAAAGCACATCTCGTCCTGGATGTATAATTCAGCTTGAAACTATCTCTGAAGCAATCAAATGGCAGAACACAACATTTTTGCATGTATATCAAGAACAGTTAATTACTGGACAGAGAAGTTCTCCTATTAATTTAGCTGAACATGATGCTATGGTCGATTTACAGCAGAATTATGTTTTTGAACAACCATTTTTTATAGTGTTGTTAGATTGTACTGATCAAAACACCATTATACACATGTGGAAATTGACAATAGCTTCAAATGAAGCTGAATTATCCCTCACTGGTAGCCAGATGTACGTTCCTGATTGTAATCTAGTACAAGATGAAAATGATATTTCAAGAAAAAACAGTCTTGAATCGTTACATTTAAAACAGGCAAAAGTCACACCACACATTAGTATCTCAACAAATAAAGAAGTGAAACAAATTTTACCTTTACCGGATGGCGTTGAGATTGTACATGCCACCCCAGCAGCTGGCCATCTGAGTTCTGCATCGATTTATCCGGCTTGTTTAGCGCCTTATTGTTTTGCTACTGCATGCAATGATGGAACTATACGGTTTTGGACTGTCAGTCATAATGCTGCAGATGTAAAAGCTGCTAGGCATTTGCTTTTAGAGGAAGACGGTGAAGTGATAGACACTGGGAAAATTTGGACCGAATGGAATATGGTTAAAGAATCAGCAATAGAAATAGATGGTCAACTGTTGAATTTAAGCGTTGCTTATTCGGGACGTCTTGCATGTGCTTATAAATATGGAAAAAGTTTTACAAGGCCTAGTAAAAACGATCATGATTCTAGGTAAGTGGTTTTTTTTTAATAAATGATTATTGTTAATAATGTTGGAACTATCTTATTAGATACATAAACCTGTGTGTTGCAATTTATGAATGCGAATCAACTGGAGGTACTGAATGGGTTTTAGAAGATATAATACATTTAAAAAATATTCATCTACCTCGGATCACTATAGATAGGCATCTTGATTTAAGTTATTTATATGATTCGAAAACATTGAAAAAGAAACAACGAATTAATGAAGTCTTTCATCACACATTTTCTGACGAAAGGCAAACTCTAGCAGTGGAAAGTAATAACATCAAACCGACTTTACTTGCTGTTCCAAGTTTTAGTACGCTACAGACTTTACGTAAATCAATCTCTGAAATTGGAAATATTTGTCCTATTACACAAAAACATATAGTACAGCTTGATTGGGTTTCTAATGAAGATGGGTCTCATATATTAACTGTTGCCTGTGGTAATAAAATTATGCTGTATACACCATTGTCTTCTGATCTTGCACAAGCAAATGTGAAAGCAATGAAAGAATCTATGAACACTAATAGGCCAATACTAAGAAAAGCTAGTTCTTTGGCTCAGCCACTATTTGTAGATGACTTTAAATGGATGACTCTTCGCAAGATCGAATTACAGACAGCAGATGGTTTACCAGCACTTCCGATGCAAATAAGTTGGGTACGAGATGGATTACTAATAGTGGGGATGGATTCAGAAATGCATGTATATACACAATGGCGGCCTCAAAATATATCGGTTCAATCAGTAGATGCCATGGAGACTGACGGAAAAAATATGCGTGATCTTGATATTCGCACTTTAACTCAAGAAAATCAACGTAAATTAGCTGCAGTGCCTACTTTAGGACGAATTAGTTCGGTTAATTTGCAAATTCTGGATCGTAAACGTGCTAGTAAAGAATGCAATCCAGATTACATGCCAGACTATGGTCTTTTCGAAGCTTCTCGTATTGCCTGCCCAGTTTTACCACAATATCACCCTAAACAATTAATGGAGCTTTTAAATTCTGGAAAGATTCGTTGGGTGAAAGCAATTTTAACCCATTTAGTGAAATGCATTGGAGGGAATCAAGATAATGCAGAAGATATGCAAGGTTGGGCTAGAGCTCGTACACTTTCTGTTAGCTATCCAGCTGGAAGTCCAGAACATAGAGCCAGCATTAGTGAAATAACATTGGATTATGCTGAAATTACTAATATTCCACCATTACCATTATGGACTTTACTTGCTGCAGATAAAGAAAATGCAGGTAAGAATATGAGGTTACTTTTGAAAGAATTTTATAAATTTTGTAATAAATTCTGTAGTAACTAAAGAAGAAAAGAAAGACTATAATGAACTATTTGACAATAATACTATAATGGAAGAATCATTAGATCAATTACTCGAAGATCAAGAAGTACCAAGACATGAACGTAGACCTTCAGAACGTGTAACTGGTCTTGCACATTTCACACCAAGGCAAGGTAAGACTGATCAAAAAGAAGATTAAATTGTAAGAACCTAAGCATATGATAATTACAGGACGAATGTTGTCTCGTATGTTAACTCATACACATTTACCTGGTTTGTCAAGTTTAGATCAAATGCATCTTCTTGCTCTTGCTGATACTGTTTCAACATGTAATACAGATCTTGCTGAGAGATTTGCAATAGACGCAGCAAAGTCAGCAATGGCTAAAGAAAACTTAGTTGGTCAGTCTGATGAAGTTATTGTAGACTCGCTGGATGATTGTGGTTTAAGGTTTCTTTTAGCTATGAAACACTATAGTTATTTACTCAGGTTAGTTTTTAAAATAAAATATTTACATTATATAATAACAATTTGTTTTTTTATAGATGTTTACCTTTGGTTCAAAGAGCACAGTTTCAAAAACAGGGTGTTGGTACAAACAATTTAGCATGGGCTTACCATTCTGAAACTCAAGAAGAGCTCTTGAATCTTATTCCTAGTTATGCTAAAGGTGAACCTACATGGTTGGTACTACGTGAACTTGGAGTTGGTTGGTGGATTAGAAATTTGGTTCTTCTAAGACAGTGTGTGCAGGTCCTTGCAAAAGCTGCATATAAAGTAAAACAAGATCCAATGGATGCTGCTCTTTATTATCTTGCAATGAATAAGAAAAGTCTATTGTGGGGTTTATACAGGTATTTTCCTTTTAGTTTTTCTTAGAATTGAAAAAAAAACTGAATTAGAATAGGCTGTGAGTGAACTTGCTTGATTGTGATTCTAAGTATGTATGAGAGGAGTTCCAAAATACTGAGAATTAATTTGAATTTTGTGGAATTATTCAGAAGAATATACCTATAACCCCCCCAAAAAAAAAACTTTTCAGAATGCTTCACTAAATAGTTTCCAAGTTATATCATTATACTATTTTAATTAATGACATAAAAAGAACACTGAGTACATTTTTAGATTCTCACATGTTAGTTCTTGAATTCTCATTGCAATCTTGTTTATCAACATAGATGACTGTAAGGTCTAATCTGAACTACTTTGATTCGGAGTGAGAATAATATGCCAAAAGGATGCGTATGTTTACTTGTTAGCTGTATAGGCTGATAAATATAACAAATCAAAGCAATCAAAAGTTATTGAATATTGATGCATGTACAACATTGGATTCCAAATAGAGTACAGTGTTTAGATAACAAAAACAAAATGTAAGTACTTGTTACCACTCAAAAGTAGTAAGCCGTGGAAATTATAAAACGATCTTGCTTTGTATCTGAAATTGAATTAAAAGTAATGCTTCAAATTCGAAGTCACCATATTACTCCAGGTTCAAATTAAGGCGTATACGCCGTTTCTTTGTTAAAGAAAAGGGATTTAAGAATCTAGTTTATACCTACTTGATGAATTCTACAACATAATATATTAAAATACAAAAAAAATGTTTCATTTAGAAAGTAAAAGTTATTCCTTAGTATTGGAAGGTAGGTAGAAAGTAGGCCATGGAAATTAAAAAAATGCCCTTGTTTTGTAGCTGGAGTTCTTTTTGAAGCAAAGCTTTGAACTGAAAGTCCCTATCTCATTCCATATTCAAGTTGTAATAAAAACCCAGTTCCAGCATATACCCTAAGCAGAAGAAACAATTGCGCATCAACAGAGGAAGGCTTTTCTTTTTGACCAAATGCCATTTATTAAAGACTGTTGCTTCTGAGCTCATGCTCTTTTTGCATACTCATATATGACATCATGCACATGTTCTCTATCCTGACATTTTAAAAAGTTAGGTTAATTTCATAGAAATAGAAATGAATAATTTGGTGTATTCAGTGTATGTGGCAATTCAACTACCACTCGGTTTCATTCAATCCAAATGAATCACCTGGCGTTGCTTCATTTCAGTCAGTAGCACAAGAAACTATTGTTAAATTTTGGAGCAATTGGTTCAAAAGTAAACATAACCTAATCAATTACAAACCATATTTTTAATTCTTATTAATTGAAGCATTGTATTAATAAATAAGATAACCTAAGAATTAATAAAGGATGAAAAAATATGGTTTGTAATTAATAAGAAACAAACATTCTGAATAATCATCAAAATGAAAAAAGTGGAATTTTAGGTTATAATATTCCAAATGACAGCGCCTACTTGCACTGGTCAATTCAGAATTAAACTTATATTGATCTGCATTGAATGTACCTGTTGATGGAAGATTTTCCTGTAGAAAGATAGAACTTAATTTTTTGAAAATAATGAACATAAACATAATATTAAAATTAAGAAAAATCAAATTCTATGAAATTAACCTAATTTCTAGAAATGTCAGTGTCATATTAATGTTGCTGTTTAAATCAGTTTAGATGCAAAGCTATGGATAATAATATTTTATAAATGATTCGGCTGAAGGATCAGCAAAAATGTGTTTATCACAAGTACTTGTTACCCCAGCCTATTCTTCCTCTATAACCTTCTAACTTAATTATTGTTTATTCAATAATATTTGAAAAATAACATAAACTTATAAAAAAAATGTAGTTTTTATTCTGGTTTCTTTTGACATTGACAACTAATAGCGTTTTTGATTCACCCCTATTGGAGCGCTCTCAGAGTGCTCGAAAATTATGCAAATACATTGCTGCTCCTTTAGCATTTGCCCAATAATTATTGAGACACAACTGAACACAGAAAAGTTGAGGATGTTTAGATTGAAGGTTATGTGCATTCTAGATTCTAGAAGCGAGAAAGGTTTTGAGGTTTGGTGTTTTGTGGCAGCGTTTTTAGAGCATACCAAAGCATGTTTAGTTCTCTGTTTTGAAGTTGGAACGTTGCGAATGGAGCGAATGATCATGTGATACATAAAGCAAACGGAGTTTATTGGAATAAAAGAACAAAACTGTGTACCATCTGAAATCGTAAAGTGTAAACAAATAAAGTTGTAAAAGAACCTCAACAATGATTTTGACTTTAATTTGAATCAGTCTGCTGTTATATAAATAGGTGTATTTATTTAATTAACAAAGTTGTAAAATTCAGAATTGAGATTATAATGTGTATTTTATTTTTTGGTTTTTTGCGCAGGGTTGCCAAATAAAAATAAAATTTATTTGCATAGGTATTAATTTATACAAATTTCTCATGCTTGTCTATAAACTTATCGTTCAGATGAAATTAGATGTATAGAATTTTCAAAATTATTATAAAGAAATTAAACAACAATAAAAAAATAAAAACTAAAGTATGGAAGAAACTGTGTTGGATGTGCATAGCACATATACTGTCGGCCAAAAGTAAAGAAATACATGATTTTCGCGGAAATATTGAAGGCTTATTAATGTATTTTATTGAACATTAACCTTTTCTAGGAAGTAAATGAACCTTTTGCAGGTCTTTTTCTCTATAAGCCTGCTTTACCTTATAGAGCAGATTGACAAATTCAAACTGAGTATTTCCTTTTAATTTGAGTCGCTGATGCAAATCAAGGTCAAATTTGATCAAAACAAAACCAATCTTTCATAGAATTTTACAGTCGGTTTAGTTTCCGCTTCCAGACACATCTCTTTGTAAAAATATTTTAATTTATCCTGCTTTTTGTAATAAGGGAGTCAGATTTACGACCACATGTAGAACCACATTCTAGAAATTTGATGACTTGTTTCTATCTCCCCTCCATTGGAATTGCCATCACATCTTTTGCAGTGAAAAATTCTATACCAGAAAACCGTGAAAAGTCGCCGTTGACATGTCTCGTCATCTATCAACAACCAAGATTCCTGATCAAGTTGCCATACATCTCCATGCCCAGGTCTTCGGCTGTTGTTTTCGTTTAGCCACTTTGACTTTCTAGGTTTGAAATTCTGACTGCTTCTTGACCTTCGGGTCAGCGAAGTAAGTAATTTAGTTTCTTGACCTGATCTCAGGCGGAAATGTCGGAGTTTAAAGTAAACTGTGCCTTGTTCTTTCTAGTTAGCTGCTGACCAGCCAGTTTACTTTTGCGATCTGATTCTGACTTCTCACAGTGCTTAAACGTTCTTTGAACTCTCAAATAACATCCACAAGAAAGTGGTCATGGTTTACACTTTAGTTAACTCGCTCTCTATTGTTTCAAAAAAGATTATTTTGACAGATATACAAGTAACAAGTGCCAATTTTCGCTCAGCGTTGTGCACCAATGCATTTTGGAACTGCAAGCAATTTTGAATGCACGTCTACAGACTTGATTCAAGCGGATCCCACTTATTACCAGATCCTAGGATCAGTCCTACTGGGCCCACTGGGAAAAAAGGCTCTGAATTTTTCGTTCTTCAGAAGACGATGATTAAAGTCCAGAAGATATTTTTTTCAGGTACTTTGTGATTACCTGAACTAATTGTGTTATTTTGCGAAATTAGGTCTCGCCTTAGTAGAATAGCATTTTCGGAGCAATAACACAAAATTTAGGACAAAGGTTGATCAACGGCATTCGATTCCTAGAACCAAAAGATAACAAAATGCTAAAGGGTTTTTCATTGTTAGCGCAAAATCTTGTTTTATATCGATTTGAAGTCAACATATGTAGTTACTCCTTGAATATTTTTGATTTTTCATAGCTTTTTCATTAAGTTAACTATAAAAAAACATTCACGCAGGCCATTTTAACTTTGAAAAAACATTTTACAATAATTTCTGATGCAAACTGCAATTTCTAAGTAAATATCATGAAAATCGGATCTTTTCTTATCAAAATCACATGAAAAGTTTTATGTGACTACATGCTCAACATTAAGGAACAGGCAGGCAGGTTCAATGAATAAATGCCACCGTAGGTGGCTGCCATTTAGAAAACTTAATTTCTCTATGGCTGGTGAATTGGAAAAATGGTGGGATAACTCCTGTCGTGCACGCCAGCATGTCGGGTACCAAGCAGTCCGCACGCCCGCAGTCCACGGTGATGATGGTCTGGTGGCGATGGTGGTGCAGGCCGGAAGCAGGTCCTCCATAATCCCCGTCGGTGGTGGTGCCCAAGGACGGCCAGCGAGCCGTCACACAGAGACGACGAGGAGTTCGACGCGACGGTTCTTTTCAGAACGGTGTTGGAATTGTGTGGTGAGAAGTGTGAGAGTGTGTATGTGTTAGAGTAATGATGTGTGAGTGTCTAGGTGTAGGTAGTGTGCCGTGGAAGTGCAAAACTGTTCCGGCATTTGCCTTAGCCACTGGGGAAACCACGGAAAACCCAGTGAGAACAGTGTGGTGGTTGGAATGGATGTGGTGATTATTGGCGGGAAGTTGTTGGAGGGGACAGATTTGGCGGGAAGCGTGACGGATTGACGAAGAATTTCCGGGCGTCGTGGAGTAGGTACCTCGAGGAGCCCCGGGCTCGAGGGTTTGGGTAGGAATGGAATTTGGTAATCACGGCCCGGTAGCTACCCGGGCCGATCGGGTGAGGCTGAGATGAGTGGTGATGATGGCCGGGCCTGCGCACCCCTACGCAGACGCCGGTTGGTGGTGGAGCGGCCGTTGATCCATCTACTGCATCTTGGGTATGATTGGGTTGGCGGTCGCGATCTTCAAGCTCCCTCAATTCTTGGAGACCGACGGTCGGTTGGGTTGATGCAGCGATGCGACCTCGAGTCGCCCCGTTGGTGGTGGATGTGGGCCAGGCCTGTGCCCCCCAAACACAGACTCTGGAGGGTGGGTTGGCGGTAGCTCCCCAACTACCGCGTTTGTGGTTGAGCCCGTACTCTTCGTCACCGATGCGTCACCGCTCGCGCTGCAGACCGGGTCGACTGCCTCGCTTCGCACTCGAAGCCGGAATGTCGCGACCAACAGATAGACTATGCCAAAAAATCGCCATCTTCGATGTCGATTATCTCGAAAACTATTCGAGACATCGAAATACCGATTATGTATCTGTAATTAGGAGAAAATTCTAAGTTGATTTCATATATAACATGTCCTGTAAAGTTACGGTAACATGGCAACAGACCAACAGACAGGCGGAATGTACGAATTCAAATACGAGTTTTTTTTAATTTCGTCGATTAAACAAACAAATAAATGAAATAATATCCATTTTCTACATCACTTTGGATAGCAGAGACGCCAATAACACCTTATATACAAAATATTTAACCAATTCTGAGAGTTATTTAGTTTTGACCGATTTTTCACCATTTCCGACCAGTGTGCGACTTCGCGTGAAGCCTCTTGCGTTTGACACACACCGACCCCGCACTTACGACTGTCCTTTCACAACTAACTGCCCTGCTATATATTAAATTCCTACGATCTGGGTGTTTATATTTTGTATTTTTGTTTTTGTGCAGCTGGAGGATGTGAACACTTTATGATAGGGTAAACCCATACGGTTAAATACAGTTTTTTCTTAGTTAAATGCTTAACAAATTAAAGAAATTCAATACAGGCTTTCTAAAATACACAATATATGAGGGAAGGCAAAATTGAATTCCAAACTCAGTACTGTGAAAAACGAACGCTATAATAGCGCACCCTGTTAGTTCAATCAAAAATGACAACAAAAACACATTCGTTAGTGTTATATTATGATAGGAAAACAAGGTTATGTAATACATATACAGCAAATGATGCAGATTGCCCTGTCTTAATCTGTCTCATGAGTCAGAGCAACAGCAAGCACTCTGGGAGTGATTTTTAGCCGAGCGCCAAGTTGCAGATTGCAGTAAGAGCAAGTTGAGTGGACGAATCGAACATGGATTTCATTCGCGGAACACTCCGAGAGTGCTCGAAAGCGGTGAATCGAAAACGCTATAACCTTCTAACCTCACTTTCTTTGATACTCATACTAACAGTTTAATAAATTGACAGATAAATAAATTGATAGCCCAAGCAGCGACTGTAGTTTACCCTACATCATTGAGTACAAGAAGAAAATTGTTTATAATGAAAGTGGTACAGTAAAGTACGATTTCTGGCAGTTTAATTATGTCATAAGGTACACAGGTCGTAACATTACCACAAGGTAGAAATTGATTAGTATTGACCAAAAAATTTGGTCTGCTTTCCCTTAATCCACTGTAAAACCCCCAAGCAGACCAGTCAAAAGATTAGTGTTTGAAGTTGCTTATTTACATAATTAATCGAGTACAAAAATGAAAAAAATGTTGAACTATAGTTGACGTCTATACCATGCGTCTTATGACATAATTAAACAATCAAAAATTGTAACCGAAGCCACTCCAAACTTGCACTTGATGATGTAGGGTAAACTAAGATCTCTGCTCAGTCTATAACAACTTGATATAATAAATAAAAGGTTTGTTTGTTTCTTGCACTACTCCAACATTTGCATTAAATCTGTTTGTCAGTCAAGGTGCAACTCTACTAAGTTGTACTTTTTATGTTTGTTGCTTCGAGTGCAATTTCAAGGTGTAAAAGTGCAGAAACAGAAAATAGTATTTCTAACCTAAAAAACCAGTTTATTGCTACAACAATGTTGACTGGCATGTCTTAATTCTATTTTTATTATTTATTATTTAGACAATACTTTTACATATTTTTACTTTCCTATTAATAAAGAAACAATCATTTCATCTTCCATTTTATAGGTTATGAAGCTCTGATATTAAACAATTTGTACCAAACTGCACAAAATGTGTTCCACAACGTATCGCAATTTTAAATGTAAATATAACCATCTATCTTTTTACACTCCATAACTTACGACATAAAAAGTTCAAAAAGTGCTAATCAAATGAACAAACCTAAAATCAAAAATAAACAAATTAAATTCCAACAGCTTACTCCAATAAATCGAGTTTCTTTCTTACAATCATGGTATTTTCTAGAGTCCTGAATAATATTTATAGTTTTGTAGTTGTCAAAAATTTCATATTATTTAGGGACTCTAGTATGTTTATATTGTTGCAGATCAAAGCATGATCAAAAGATGACGCAATTCTTTGCCAATGATTTCTCTGAAGACAGATGGAGAAAAGCTGCTTTGAAAAATGCGTATGCCTTGTTAGGAAAACAAAGATTTGAACATGCTGCCGCCTTCTTTTTATTAGCTGGAAATCTGCGAGACGCTGTTGAAGTAAGGATATACAAATCTGAAGATCTTAATCTTTTTATTTATATTCTATCATCATAGGTAGTGCTAAATAAGCTGCATGATCTTCAATTAGCTATTGTTATAGTTCGTCTTTATGAAGGCGACGGTGCTAGTTTGAAAAGATTATTGTATGAAGAAATCCTAGGCTGTGATGCTGAAGGTAAATTTTATTTTTTAATATACCTATAAAAAATAAAAAATTTTGTTGTTTTTTTAAGGGAACGATCAGGATATGACAAGGGCACATCCAGATCCATTTTTGCGTTCAATGGCTTTATGGACATTGAAAGAACATCAAGCATCTTTGAGTACTCTTCTAGTGGGTAATGCAGGAACCCAACATCAGGCGCACGAAGACGATTCAAGAGAAACTAATCAAGCTGATCCTAATGTATTTAACTTTTATGTTTATTTGAGGACACATCCATTGCTTGTTAGACAACATATGGCTAGCACAGGGCAGAGGAAATTATGGTTGGCTAGTGGAAAACAGGTGAATTCTCATACGTTTGTAAGAGTTGTGCATAAAAGTAAATTTTACAATATTTTAAGGTTGTCGTGGAAGATTCAATAACTCCTTTAGAAAGACAACTTTATTTCACAACAGCACATGGTCATTTTAGAGCAGGATGTCCCGCGTTAGCTTTAGAAGTTTTATCAAAATTACCGTACGTTGTGGCTGATCCTGCAAAACAACCAACACCAGGTATTCTACATGTAACATGCTTGGCTTTACTGAAATTAATAATTTCATTTGCGGTGTATAGTTACATCACCAAAGGAAATCAAATCAGAAGCTGAAATAAATACCGGCATTATTTCATGGGATAGTAAACCACAATTGAATCAAAAAGCTGAAGAGTTTGATTGGGGTGGAACAGCAGATCTTTCAGTTAAAACGGATGATTTCGAATTAAAATGGTCAGATGATGAAAGAGATTCGGAAGATTCTGATGATGGCCTAAAGATGAAAGTAGGAGGAAAAGAAGAAGAAGAAGAACCAGAACAACCTGATGGTGAAGAGGATGATGCTGTAGAACATGAGCAAATTGATATCATGGCACAACAGCTAAAATTTGTTGCATGCTTGAAAATTCTAATGGAAGAATTATCAACACTTGCAACAGGTTTTGAAGTGGATGGTATGTATGTTTAATAAGAGATTATTATTTATTTCAAAAATAAGAAAATTGTAGTAAAGATGAATGTTACAGTCCAGTTAAAATAAGTTATTAATAAAAGTCATGTTTATTTTACAGAATTAAAAAGAATTAAATACCTTGCAGGGTGTATCAATCCTTCAAAAAATAGTAAGCGATAGTTCGCAAAAGAATGTGCCTGCTTATTAAAATTGCTGTTCTTTAGAACATAAATAATCAAATCTTAATAATAATAGGAGCCGTGTTGAATTATTTGTTTTACTAATCATAAAAATTGATGTTTAATTTGATTAAGCGACAAATTTCTGTTATTCTCATTATAAATTATTTATAGGAGGGCAGCTTCGATATCAATTATATATTTGGTTAGAGAAGGAAGTCGAAGCCTTACGTGAATTATGTAGCTATACATCCTCAGATCAAAATGCAGATGCAGATCTAGATTTAACTGCTGATGCAGAAGTACCTGAAAATACAAATCCTAGACCAACCTTGCACGAGATATTAATTCAAGAAAAATTAGATTTCGAAGCCAAAGTTATGAGAGCTGCTAATAGGAAACGCTGGCTAAGAAGTATGTAATATATTATTTTTGTTTGCATTTTGTAAATTTTTGTACTTTGTAGCAAACGAAACACTTCTCCGAACTCTTTTAAGTTATTGTTCACTTCATGGAGCTACTGGAGGTTTAGCATCAGTGCGAATGGAATTAGTTCTACTTTTACAGGAATTACAACAAGAAAAGACTCAACAACAATTATTAAGTCCCTTGCCGTTCCCTACAAGTCTTCCTTTACTTGCTGCCAGTGTAGCAAGCAGTAAGACTGTCATAGCTGACCCTGTTCGTTATTTGCAAAGTCTTACACATGATATGTTACACACAGTAAGTTATTTTTTGATATAGTAAGAAATAGTTATTGCAGTATTTTCTTTGCAGATGGTAGATTTACCTCAACCAGGTACATCACAAAGTCAGCTATTAGTTTTAAGGGATTTAGCAGTTGCTCTTTCTGCCTGTATCTATCAGTCTTTATGTGATTCAGACACATTTAAAAGTAGCCTACAGGAAAATCAAGTAAGTAACGATTAAGTTTTATTATTGAAGGATTCAATTATAAAGCTTTATGTATTTTAGGAAACTTGCGTTACCCATTTGGTTGGAAGAAGGAGACGAGCTTCAACTAATGAAAGTCAGCAAATACACACTTTACCATCGAAATGGCCTGGTGTGACTAGTTTAAGAGCATTATTAGCTCGAGAGAAAGATGAAGACACACCTAGACTCACTGTGGTTTTGTGCGAATCGTTTACTGCTGTTTACATGGCTTTACTTTTGTATGGTCTTTGTACTTTGGATTGTGTTATTCTTTTCCATGTTACTGGACATACCTTTACTCAAGAAACATGGGGACAGTAAGTAATGCATCTAATATTTTCAAGTTTGAAACTTAAGTTTGATTTTGGTAGATTATTTGGTGGAGGAACAAAGAAGTTACTTCGTACAGCAAGTGTAACAAGTTCATCGACTGCCCAACAGCAAACTGCTCAAAATACTCCAACAGAAGAAGGAAGTGGACCAGCTATGTGGTTGAACAAGCAACGTGTAAAGTTGAATTGTAAGCTATTAGGACATCAACCGACCACTATGAAAGAAGATAAAGCTACGTATCGTGAACAGTTTGTTCCACCGGAGATGAGCATATTAGCATATTTACTTACAAAGGTTAGTTTAATACATTGTTATGCATTCAGATATAATTGCTTCTGTTTTACTTGTAAAGCCTGATGCTGGTCCCGATTGCGACGATGTATCTAGTGATTCTGAGAGTGAAGAAGAAGACGTCTTTGATGCACCACCTGCTACAGCTGTTAATAATAATGAACATTCTGATCCTAATTCGTATTCTTGGGTTGTACTTAAACTAGCTATTTTACGTATTGTACAGACCCGACTGAATGATTATCTTGCCGTGGCAGGACTTGAAATGTCCGAATTACCCGTTGCTAGTCCTTTGATTCACAGCACTCTGCGTAGGCTTAGTAAATGGCAAGATGCTTTAAAGAAAGAATTAGATAATAGACAAGCACCACCTGAATATATTCCAGGATGCTTTGTCGAAAATACCAGTGGACCACCATTACAAAAATATAGGTGAGAAAGTGATTTTGTAAGCAGCTTCTAAGATTATTGTTTTATAACAATTTATTTCAGACAACTTCTAGAACCTCATAATACTCCATTTATTAATAAGAGTTCAGCAAGTGCAGTTCGTCGTTTGTGGACATACCTAGTTCATCAGGAAACTGTTCAAGACATATTCATAAGAGCAGTCTTTGGTAAACGTCGCTCGATTGCAGCAATTGATGAAGTATTGCCTCATCCTGAACCAGTTATTGAGCCTGTGCGCATCATTCATAAAGAACAAGACTCGATAGCTGCTTTCAGCTTGAATCAAGTATGAAAATAAATTATTCAATGAGTGATGTAGCCACTAGTCAGTATAAATTTTTTTTCTTTAGTTTTTCACAAAATTATTTTGACTAACTACATCATTTACTTTTAACTGATTCATTTCCTATTTTATACATACTTTTTGAATTCAGAATTTTTATACAAAGGTGAATGGTGGTCTAATTGTCATAGCAACACCTAGAGAACTTCAAGAGATGGATATTTCTTTATTATTAGAGCTTCCTGCCTGGCTCGAGGACGAGTGTGAATTAGACATATTAAATTTAAAGCAGGATGCTCCAGATTCAACAGTTCCACCTTTCTTAGTTATACAAAGTGCAGGTGATAAAGCTAAAGAACCCCAGCCAGGTAGCCCTTCGTCAGGACTTGCTGGTCAAAGTGGTCGGGGAACAAGTGTGGTAAGTAATTATGGTTCTTTTTAATTTAAATCTTCCTTTAAAAATGCATTGCAAAATTTATTTCTATTAAGATCTATTGACATTATATACAAGGTGTAAATAAATAATACCGACAAAACTGATAAGGTGATTCTTGATAACTAGATAAGTATTTTAGTTGCAGAGTTATCCGCCTTCAAAACATAAAATTCTTATTAAAAAAAAGTTGTAAAGAATTGCTTTCCAGATGTTCTCATTTTGTTTCCAATTATACAGGGTGTACTGTATAATTGAGATGCGTAACATCAGAAGAAAGATAAAGAGACATTTCCAACTCAACATATCTCAGTTGTACAGTACACCCTGTATATTCAGAAGTAGTTTTAAAACACAGAAGACATTCTCCTACAATCTCTTTTAATAAGGATTTTTGATATTTTGTCGAATAACAGTGCTGCATATGTCTGCACATAACCTCGAAGGCCTGATGATTCCATAATTAAAACAAATTTGAAGAAATACTTGTCTAGTCACCTGGAATCTACCCTATCAGTTTGTCAGTGTTGTTTATTTACACCCTGTATAATGCAGTTCACTTGACGCAAACAAGATATTCACTTTAAAGGTATATGCTTCACTGAGAATTTGAAGATCTTACATATTATAAATGATAATGATCACTTGTATACTTGAAGCACATGATGTATTTGTCTTTAAAACAATTTCAAAAGATCATTTTTGTTAACAGATAATAAATATTATTGATACAATTTTAGAATATTTGAATATTAATATCTCAACATATATCTTTAACTGTTTAATCACTAAAATAGTTTTAACATGTACAATATTAATAATAGTAATAGTTTGGGGTTCATATCACTTGGGAAAGTTAGAAAGTAATTTATCTTTGGTGAAGTTATGGCAAATTGCAAAACAAGCTCTGACTGTTTTGAATTTGTAATTTCAAGTTTGATAATATGATAGCACTGTATATTACAGTATAACATGCATATCATGTACACTGATATAGTTTATATTTGCCTATAGTGTACTAAGATGCTGGTCCCCATCTAGTTCTATATAAATTTTAATAATATCTGCACCACATAGTTTTATTTATAATGTACTATCTTGGTCATAAGTAATCTTTACTGTCTATATGGTCTTACAGACGTTGCTACATTGACCTTATTAAGTTGCCGCATATAGGTCTGCCCCTAAATAGTTCTCACTCTCGAGTTACATTTTGATGTAGATGATCAGTGTTACAAATTCTGCTCTTGCACAATAATGTTAATGATAATGGTAATGTTAACACAATTCGCATTAATGGTAATGTTAATGTTTAGAAGTTGGCATATTTAAAATTCGAGTATAAAAGTGGGAGGAGCATTAGACAACCTCTGCACTGTCAAAAAGTAAATACAAAACCTATAAACAACCAACATAACCTCCATTCCTCACCGTGATTCTTCATTTGATTTGAGATTTGAGTATAGTTTATGATGTTAAAGAATCCAAAATATTTCTGGAAAGCTAGCATGAAGAGTTAACATTACCACTACCATTAACATTGTTTTGAACATTTCAATGACCACAACATATTTTGAATACTAACATCTTAACATTACCATTAACATTATTGTGAAAAACTCTTTAGTCCTTGTTTTGTCTGAAGTAGACAATTAATTCACAAACAGAAACTAGTTTTGAAGTCAATTACTTTAATTATAAATACAAAAACGACATTACATTTCTACATCTGTCAAACTTGACAGACTATTTGTTTTTACACACTTTGATAATATACATCAGTCCTACATCATTTTTGTTCCATTCTCGCACAGCTGCAGCCCATAAGTTCTAAATGGGATTGAGATCAGAAGAGCCGTATGTGTAGGTGAATTGTTCTGTATGATAGTAATTTCACCTTTAGGATATACATTACGAACTGATGGAAGCATTACATCTTCAATCTGTGAATCTTTCCTCTAAACGAGTGAATTTTCATGAATCAGCATCGCTCATTAAAGCCCAATATTCCAGACTTATGCGGCCATTCCTTTTTAAGAGCTGAATATGTTCACGCTGAAACTGAGTATTAAGAGGTCACCATAACACCTTTGTAACCTTTTCGTCCGTAAATATGACGCCTTCCCAATTCAATTCTAAATGCTTCCGAGCAAATTGAAGACACCTGACAGCTACATAGAGCCCTGCACGGGCCGAAATTCTCTCAGACTGCTCGGGAAGCCCGATAGGTCCGATAAGACCGAACGACCCGACAAGTCCGATTGTGCCGACGTAGGCGCGGAAAGTCCGATAGATTTTTAAACTGAGGCCCGACTTGGCCTAAATCCGAATTTTGGGCTGGACCGCACAAAGACCCGACCAAGAAATCCAGCCCATGCAGGCTTCTACGGAACTCCTCTGCTTCAGTTCAGTATAAAACTAATACCCGTCCCAGTCCGTATGAAGATAACGCCCGCCTGACTCGATAAGAAAAGGTTCTCGATCCGGTGCAGTACAAAAATCCTCCTCCTACGATAATCCTTCGGTGCAGTTCAGTCTGAAACTAACCCATCCAAGTCAGTACTAAGAAGATTTCGGTTCGCTTCGGATCAGTACAGAAGTAGTGGTCCGAAAAGCCCGACCGACTCCATAAGCTTTGCTTGACAGGATCGACAAGCCCGACAGAGCCGAAAAGCGCGAACCGTCCGACAGGACCAAACAGCTGGAGAGGTCCGGGCAGCCTGGTTGACCGGACATAGGCCCGTAAAGCCCAGTAAGTTTTTAAAATGAAGTCCGACCCGATCCGAACCCGGGCTTCGGACAGGTCTCTACTAGCAGCATTTTCGGGAGATATTTCGGGCTTTGTAGCGGATGTCCTACGTTGAATCCCAAGAGAATATCTGCAGAACTTAGAGACTAATTTTTTGGTCTATGGGTTCTTCTTGTTTAGAAAGTTACGTGTACTAGTGCTTCAACTAACTGAAACTAATTTGAGGTTTTTCTTATTGCTTGTGTCATTCTACCAATGAAAAAACTTCTAATTGGTAGTATTGTGTTGGAGTATAGTCAAAGGACCTCTATGGTAGAGGCCTTTACGCGGCCCGGGTCAAAGCTCGAGTTCGGTTCGAGTCGGACCTCAGTTTAGAAATTTATAGGGCCTCTCGGGCCGTTTGGTCTTGTCGAACTGTTGGAGCCTGTCGGTCCTCTCGGGCCAGTCAAGAAGTTACCGGGTTTTTTTTTTCGGGTTGCAATAAGTTTATCCCCAGTCGGGCCAGGCTGGCCTTAGAAATTTCTATGGTATAAAGTTGATGTGCACATCCATTCTGTTGTATAGGTAAGGTGGTCATCTGTCCTTGATTATCTTATGGTATAATGTGGCAGTTTGCAAAAACCTTTTGTTTTTCATGTTAAGCCAATCAGCATTATGCAGCTTATGAGATATGTGATCAAACTTTTGTATTCAGTAAATAAAGCCTTTTGAAAAACATTCGCCCTTACGTTAGCGGCTATTTTAGTTTAGGTTCAGTTTTGTTTTGAACGAGAATAAAATTTTTTACAATTATCAAAAGCATCAATGAATGACAAAGACTCTGGACCGCTTGACAACTCAACGTACCAACAGCTTAGACAAGAATGACGCATAACGATTAGCAACGTTTTTAGCTTGAACTGTAAGGCCATCCGGCTAAAATTTGTCTTCTGCGCATTGAAGATCGCGTGTCATGAAATTTGGAAACTACTTTACCGGTTTCGGTACACGACATAACTAAAACATAACCTCAACATGTAACATCGTCCGCGTCGACCACAGTGATCACTTTTCAAACCAATTCGTACTTTCAACCTCGCAAACGATCGAGCTAGATGACCTATGCTCGATGCAGTGTGATGTCACTGTTCTTAAACTATTACGGTTGCCTCGTAAACCGCCAGCTGATAATTTGACGTCGGGAAATTAACCGACGCGACCCGCTATTGTCGGTTAATAAATAAAGTTAAAATGATTATGTATACAACGAACGACGGTATACTTAATTCATAAAATCATAGTCATCTTAAATAGTGATGTTCTGTAATTTGACAACAGCGATCGGATATATTTCGCTACGCCAAGGTATCGGATTACAATCTACGAGGCAGCTGTTATAGTGTAAGAACCGTGGTGTGACGTTACTCATTTATTTAAAAGCATTCGGAATTTTGGTTGATCGCAGACGATTGGTCTGTCTGTGGTCTGCCTTAGTGTCCATAAAGTATCTTTTTTAAAGATAATCCATGTTGAGCAGATTATCAAGAGATTAAAAAAGAACAAGAATCTCGAAGTGGGAATGGTTTGCTAATTTGTCTCTATACAGTCAGTGGTAGCTCCTGGTGCAAAAATGTGGGG
>VTPC01008773.1:117363-130573 GCA_011009095.1 Ignelater luminosus | reverse complement strand
TTGCAAAACAAGTGTGTTAGGTTAGCTTTTGGCTTCATATCAAAAACAAAACTTTCATAACTTTGAAAATAGTTAAACAGACTTTATGATGCATGAAAATACAAAGTTAGGTTACACCGTAATAAGCAATTTTGCTACATTTAATTAAAGTAAACATAGTTTTTAGTAACAGTTTCTTGTAACCTTGTATCTCGAAGTTCTAATTTCATATTCTTTTGACCTAAAACTATTAATTCTTTCTACTTTAGGTTCTACTTGATTGTCCAATAGATTTTCTCTAGACGAGTCAGATGTTGTCTATGTGTAAACCTATGCTGACGCCGCACTAGTAGTTAGTCTTAATGACAAGTTATTTTCAATTTTTATTTCATTTAAAGGAAAAGTTAAAAAGGCTTTAGATTTCAAATAGATCAAACCAAAAATTTCACATTTTAAACCAAGTTTATAACTATACATCGATTGAGCTGATTGTTTGGTAGACGGAAAACAGTCATAATCTGCTGGTCAAGCGTACCGTACAACCCTCCAAAGTACACTAAGAATGGAATGCAAAACCACTGATTGTCATCTAAAAATTATTGATGCAAAAGTTTGGCTAAAACTGTCATATCTCTTCAAAATGATCAAGAAGCTAACAACGGAGACTTTAGAAATAGGGAACTCTGTATGCTGATAACTAAACGAGAATAATTAGGCATGCGCAAAATAGCCAGGATAACCGGAAAAATGTTTTCCCTTATACTGACATAGAAACTTAATTGCGAATAGAAAAGAAAACTTTTTCCATATCCAAAGTAAAAAAGAGTTAAAACCAAATGAAGTAATATTATTAGCGAGAACAGAGGGAAAGCGTTACTTATATAGATTACCAGTTATCACTGCTTAGTCATTTTAGTAGTGTCTAGCAAAAAGGGAATTCAGACGAGAAACAAACAATGCAATTTAATATTCAGATAACCCTTAAGATTGCTGAAGATTGAACATGCTCTTACTCAGGAAAGTACGAGAGTTATGGAAAGAAAAAGGTGGGCAAACTTCTCAACCGTGAATCTGAATATCCTCCAATTCTTTGGTTCAGCCAAGCAAAAGACTTTTTTACAAATTTGGGAAATTTCATGCTTGATAGGTGTGTAAAATAATCCTAATTGGAAAAAAAGAAAGAACAATAGAGAGTTTGAAGTGTACATACGAGGACGGCTTAGAATCTTTGGAGTGTTGATTTTCTGACCCATCACAATCTTGATATTCTCGACCGTGTGCTAAATACAGTTTCAATCTCTTTTGTTTATCTACTATTATTGCCTTCACTTTTGTTACTGTATCAACTTCTTTCATAACTAATTTACGATTCTTTAATCTTTTCATTTCATTGTTCACCTTTTTTTGGTTGTGCTGCATATCAACTTTTAATTCTTATATTTTCTTAATTTTTACTCAATTAATTTAAAATAATGAAGAGATGTCTTTTATTTATTGTGAATCTTAAGAGAAATTAAGGATGGCAATGATACTCAAGTTAAATTTGATCAAATTAAGGAGGAATTTTTTGGCATGAAACCAGAGCACCAGCTGATAAAAATAGACTCGATAGATTGATAGATAGAAAGAGAAATTCCAGAAATCAAAAATGAATGGGTTAACCACTACCTAAAAGAGCTAACCATTGACAAAAGCACAATGTATTCACTATGGCGTGCGATCAAAAGGTCAATAACCCATATTCCACCACTCAAAAAGGAACAAGATGAATGGGCCAGAAACAATAAAAGAAAACCGAATGAATTCGCAAATCATCTTGAAAAAGTCTTTAGCACAAACCAAGAAGCTCCAGAAGAAATTCAACAACTAGATCTAGAGGACTTCGAAATAGAGGTCAAGACAGAAATCAAAAGGAACATCAGTGCAAGACAAGCACTGGGCTTTGACTTAGTACCTAGTGCCGTACTAAAAGAACTTCCAAGAAAGGGGATTGTCAAATTAACAAACCATATTGGTCGATTTCATTATTGCCAATTATATCAAAACTTTTTGAGAAACTCTTGCTTAAATGACTAAAACCAGTAATAGAGAAAAAGGGTTTAATTCCCAATCGCCAATTTGGATTTAGGAACCAACATTCTACAGGTGTGGTACATCAAATCACAAATGTAATAGAAAGATCCCTAGAGGAGAAGAAAATTTGCGTCGCAGTGCTCCTTGATGTTGCTCAAACTTTTGATAAAGTATGGCACGAGGAATTGAGGAACGAACTAAGAAACATGCTATCTAAGCAATATACTGAGATACTTATATCATACATCTCAAACAGAATGTTTAGAGTGAGACTAGAAAACTTAAAACGAGTAAGAGCAGGTGTTCCACAAGGCAGCGCATTAGGTCCCATACTATACCTGCTATATACGAGTGACATCCCACAAGAGCAAAATGCTACAATTGAAGCGGTCATTGTTAAAAGGGGATATGTAACAAAAATCAAATTTTTGGTAAAGTTAAAAAAAACTGTCTAACAAAAAGAAAAGAAAATTTTTATGACTTTAGTGATGACAGTTTTCTCCTGACTTTTCTACAAATTGATTTTACCGCTCTCTGTTAAAAAAGAAAAAAAATTACAAATGTTTTACAGCAATTTTAAAAGTTTGCACATACTCCCTTTTAACAATGACCGCTTCAATGGCCAGCTTCGCGGATGACAGCAATATTAGCGACAGGAGATGACATAGAAGAAGCGACTAACACACTAAAACAAGCCACCGAAAATACCAACAAATGGATGACAAAATGAAAAATTAAGTTAAATGAAAGAGAATATGTGCATGTAAATTTCAGAAACAAAATCTATCTGCCTATCTCGATCAACAATAACTTGATCCCTCATGCAAACACAGCGAAATACCTAGGAATGAATCTTGATGTAAAATTGCGTTGGAGTGAAAGAAGAAAAGACAATAACTAGGAATCATATACAAGCAAATGTACTGGCTTATAGATAGTCTAAGCTTTCAGTATACAATTAACTGCTGATATACAAGCAAATCCTAAAACCTGTTTGGACATTCGGCCTAGAGTTATGAAGCCGTGCTGCACAAAGCAACATCCGTAAGATCCAAAGCTTTCAAAGAAAAGTACTCAGGAACATTGCTGATGTTCCCTGGTACATCTGCAACAGTAAAATTCACAGAGACTTACAAATCCTCACCGTAGCCCAAGAAATACAAAGATATGGGCAGAAGCATGAAGACACCGAGGCTTTCCAATTCCTCGACAACAGTGAGTTAGTAAGAAGACTCAAACGTGTGAAACCTTTTCAGATAGTGTAAAGTCATTAGTGAAAAGCAGAGCGTAGTGCGCGAGCAACCACACAAAAATGACTGTGGAAAGTTACTAGAACCCAAGACGACCTCATTAGACGGTTATCTTAGTTTCAAGAATTCTTAATTAATTCTAGGTTAGAACAAAATTGCTGTCTAATCTGTAGATTAGTTGCAATATGTACCAAGCACTTGGTGTTTAAAAAAGATTAAGGTGCCTTATAATGTGACACAAGCCCAAAGGCAAAGAGGCATGGAATAATCACATTGTTAGCTAATAGAGATTCAGATTTATAATTTTCTTTGCATGTGCAACTATTTATGGATTTGTGAAATCAAACTCTTTATCTACTAGCACCTAACAACACTGATTTAGAGCTATGCCAAACTTGGTTTTGTCAGACTGTGGGCTATAACAACTCTATCAGTGGCGGCTCGTGAGTTTCGAAACAGGTGAAGCGTTTTGCATTGAAATCTTAGAAATGAATAAAAATTTAACAAGATAAAAGGTGCTTGTCTCGTCTCAAAATCAGTAAAATACCTACAACAATGAAAAATTTAACCTTTTGTAGACGACATCTATTTTTCGATCTTTCAAGGCAGCAAACTTGTTGATGACATCATCATAAAATGGTTAAGTCCTTTTTCAATGGATATTCTTCCTAAACGTGAAAGTCTTTCCTGCGCCATCGAATTGCGCAAGTGTGATTTGATTCTTTTCAAGCGCGAGAAACTTCTTTCTACTGACGAACTTGTTGATGGTATGGTAAGAATCAGACAAAATAATTTATGAGCTTCTTTAAATATTTGTTTATTGTCGTGCAACAAAAGCATTACTTCCTGGAGGTTCTTGCTTCTATATTGCTGATCAGAATATATAAGGTCTAATTCGTTTTTCAGTCTTTGCATGTCCGTAGTATTAAATAAACTGGAATATGTTTGTTTCAAATTATGAAGTTTTTCCGTTGGAAATAATTTAGAATATTCATAAAACTTAGAAACGTCAGCAAGAGAAATAAATAACAATTTATCCATGTCTTGAAATCTAGTGTCTATTTGCATCAAAATGATATTTAAGATTTCATAAAATAGCAGCTTATAACTTTCAAATATTAGTTCGTCAGACAAGGCACCTCCAACTTGCCTTCTTTGATTAATATGTGTGTTTATCAAAGCTTCATTAAATATTGTCTTACATTCAGTTTCGTTTCTTTTTAACTGAAATTTTTTTTGGATAATCTTAAATGACGTAAAAACTGAAAACACCATTAAAGCAACTAAAAAAATGCAACGTATAACCGATGCGATCCATCATTTCTGAAAGCTGTATACTTATAGTGAATCGCTGTTCGTTCTTTTTAAAAACGCTTCGGGTTCGGCCAATATCGCCGGTGCTTGTACCGCATACGACCGCGTAGGAAGTCTGTTGTCATGGCAACGCGTCTTTCTTGTTGAAACGTTCGCCTAGAATTTTCATATCGCTTCAACTCAGTGTTAAGCTTAGTGCAAGTGTCCTTGTGCTTTGCGTTCATATTGGCCCATAACAGGGACAGGTAGAACGTCTGCGATTTGTGTTTTGAGTATCTCATGCTAATTGCATTGCTCTCGTGACTAATTTTATTCAAGATTTTACTATTTCACATTAAGAAACGAAATTACTTAAGTAATTAAGTATTAGAAATTATTAAAAGAAAAAAATAGGTGAATCGGCGCTTCACTTGCTTCACCCCAATAGCCGCCACTGAACTCTATGATGCATGGGTGCTTGTCGATGTTCCAACGAGTTTATGTCTGTTCAATATGAAATCAATCTTGGGCGTAAAACAGATATAAAAGTTTCAATTGAGCTGTTTGAATTCGATAATCAAAATGCTATTTTAATCAGTAAAGGAAATTCTTAACCCGAACTAAAATCTTTGGACATAAATGTTCTAGACTGTTTAGATCCAAACTCAGTTCAGTTGCTTAGTTTGCCTAAGATTTTCTGAGGTTTTTAAATATTATTACTTGTGCATTAAAAGGGATATAGACATTCAGGTATTTGATTTCCATTGCCTTTCGGACATCCTCCATCCAAGTCCCTTTTAACCTTCTCTTTTTCTCGTTTCCATAATCTACTTGACCATCGCTTTTTTCTGTTCTATTGTTTGTATTAAATTATTTTCTATTCCCATTTTTCTTCTTATCTCTTCATTTGAAACGTGATCTAGTTTAGTAAGACCACAATTGCGCCTTCATTATTCCATCTCGACCGCTTTTACTCTGTCTTGGTTCTGTTTAATGATCTCCCATACTTCTGTTGTCTTATATATCATCGTTTTTGTTTTGTTTGCTAGTTTTGTATTTCATATTATTGGATGTAACTATCTCATTGCTGGTTTTATTTGGTTACGCTTGTCTTTATTTCTTCCTCGCAACCTTTAGAACTTGTAAATAGTTATATTCTTCCTCATTTAAGGTAAATTAGTAACAATAACTCTTGGCCATGCATTTAATTTCTTAATTTCCTTTTCTCTTTGATATTTCTTCTTATAGGAGCTCATTTCAAGTTCTGTATATCACTATTATATTTAAGCAGTTGCTACTCCAAAATGTTTACAATACCCATAGATCTTTATTCATCGCTGTTTTGTTGTTATATCCTTTCCTTTTCATTCTGTCTTAATTATTTTAGTCGTCTCTATCTTCAATCATAATAGTTTGGTAACGAGCGTAGGTCACTGACAACTAAGACGTTTGTTACAAGAATTCTACGATGTTACTTTAATGTATGTAGATCTGGAAACGGTCGGATTAGAAATAGAAAATATTCGCAACTAGGACAGAATTAGATACAAGGATAGATGAATTTAGTGTTCAAAAGAATATCATAGTTAAGTTAAGGACATCATCTCGACTTTCTCTTTCAATAAAATGTGCTTTGGTTATCAAATATTTTGTTGATGCTGTGAATAAAGATAGCAAAGATTTTTATTATTTGAAATTGAAACATCCATCTCCATAAGTCTCACTAAGCTTTCGGTGAATAATAAAAACCTTGAAGTTTGTTGTCCAGATAGTTATTGCCTATGGTTATTTCGACATTTCAACATTTTTATTTTTATTTTCTATGATTCTTTTTTAAATATAATTTGGCTGTTTTTGCTCTTCTTACAGTTTATACAGGGTGTTCTAAAATTAAAGCACGCCCTTCCAGTGATCCATTCAGTAAGATAAAATAAATCGAAAAGCAAGTGTGACAAAATATCAAGTCGGCCTTCGTTACAGAGTTATAGACCAAGCAGACATTTGTGGTATCAATGTGATGGATTGGATTGGTAGAGTCTTAAGTTACCCAACGTCACTCCTTAAAATCCTTTTTTCTAGAGATTTATTGGGAAAACTTGAAGAAAAAGAAGGTGTTGTTCGACTTCAAAAAGCACTGGACGAAGACATGCTGTACAGAGGGTAAGTGTTTCCCTGTTGCACCGTGCAAATGTTTGTTTTGAGCTTGTAGGACACTTATTTCAGTTTTCTAAATTTTAAATACAATTTGATCCAACATTAGAAAGTATTACTTCTTTTGTCTATAACTCGATAACGATGGTCGTAACATAGCTTTGTTATTCTTGCTTCTCGGTCATCATTTTCGGAAAATCCTGTATAACTTCTTGATAACTCTAATGTAGTTGGAATTCATTCAATATTTCAGTATTGTGGTTGATTGATTTACTTGTAGTATCATGTGCCTTCTTCATGTCAGTAAAAATGTAAATGGGAATCTAATCTATTGGGCGCAAAGATCTTTTTAATCAGCTTAATCTTACTAAGCACATTGACCAGAAAATGATATTTTAAATATTTCTTTCTTATTTCTAATTAATAATGAATGTACATAGTTATCCAAGTGCTTGAAAGTGGAGTCTGTACTTTTAAGGTCAGCTTGGCTAGTTTGAAGATTCACTTCTTAAAGACTAGTATGAGCAAACATGAAGATACCAAACTTTTGTGAGGGTCTAAATACCATGAAGCTAGTGAAACTTTTCGTTTCAGGCTCTGTGCGGTAGAATAAAAGAAAATTTATCAATTATCAAAAAAGAAATTTTATGTCAAATTCAATAAATGTTCAAGATTTACAAAATCTGTTTTTCAAAAGTTCAATTATGAAAATGTGCTGTTTGCAAAAATGATTTTCTGAAAGGCAGAATGGCAAAGAGACGAAGCGTTTGCTCTTCTTTTTAGATATTTACATTTTAACATTTCTCTTATCTTTTTCTTGGAACTATATGATACTACTATTTCGGCTTGTGGTGGCAGAAACACGTGAAGGTTTAACAGTTTTTAGATTCCTTTTACCTTGCTAGTTAAAAAAGCCACAATTGCTGTTTTACGTTTCTTAGAAGAAGAACTAACTACCTTCGGGACACTCATGATGTTTACAAAATTAAAAAATATGGGAATTATGGGTTATCCATGACCATATGTACTCAAGTCTGTCAGCAATTTTTTGATGCTTGTCTCATACATAATTTGGTTTGAGAATTGAATAGTAAAACATTTCAGCACTTTTTCTGAAAATGCAGTATCCTTTAAATTAGCAACAAAAAGAAGCTTCCGGAAACTAAACATATCAAGAAAGTTGACTTACGGTCATTACTAATTACTAATTCAAATTCTAGAAAAATTCTTAATAATTACTGTTTCCAAGTTTTCTGTCTGTTTCTTTTTCTCTCAAGAAAAAAGAATGTTAAGAGAAAGTCAGTACTAAGTAATATTCTCTAAAACATCAAATTATAACTTGAAGCGAAAACCAAAACCTAAACTTAGAAAAGCTATAGTTTTCAAAAACAATAGAGTGCATAATTCTTTCAGTTGTGATATCAAGCAGCTTTCCATAATCTAAAAAGTTAACTTCAATGATTCACAAGTAATTACTCTTTTTGTTAGTGTTCTGTAAATTTAACAAATTCAAAAAACAATTAAGTAGCGGTTTTTGGTATTCTAATTGGAAACTAAGGGTCTCACTTGTGCTTTCTAGCGGCATAAAGAAAAAACGTAAAACTGAATCATAATAGGAAAAAATATTGAACACTTTGAAAATATTCGAGGTGGTTTATTGACTTGGTGGTCAGTTAACTATTTGTCTGTATGACTTCATTTCAGGAGTACAGTCTAAGTATTTAAAATTCAGATATGAGAAATGGGAAAAATGTAATACTACGTATTTCAAAAGTGGTTTTTCCCTAATTTAACATTTTTATGTGATTGTAGTATTAAGATTTTCAGAGTTACATTTAAATATTTGTATAAAAGCGTCATGCTTGCTAGATCGAAAAATTTGATTAGCAGTAATTACAGAATTCTTACAGTAATACCCTAACTATTATAAATTCACGTTTAGTTTTTTCTTTACAAAAATTTCTGCACAACTGTGTCAATCTAATTTTTAAACTACAAAAGTTCTAAAATTACAAACTACTACTACATTTTATTTCTATTATTATGTGGACCCATTATGATTAATACAATTTTCACTAATTAATAACACAATTATTTTTTCATGATTTTTTTGGGTTTTTATTGCGTCGATAATTTTTCATGAATATTTACAAACATTTAGAAAACAGAAGTTGTAATATTCAATTGGTGTTTAAACAATATTATAAATGGACCCATGATTTTTTTTAATTCTTGGGTTACACAGAGGATATGTGTTTTCTTTTTTAATTAAAGAAAAAGAGGAGTTCTTTTTTGAAAAATGTCGTTAACATCTTTCAAAATTTGTTAGTAAGTTTGACAGTTAAAATAATTAAAAGTTATTCTACAAAACTTGTTTATTATAGATAGGTAGATAACATATAAAGAAGTTTTTAGAAAAAGTATAAAAAATGCAACCTATTTTTTGGATTTTCAGTGGATCTTCATTGGGTAATTTAATCATCAAAAATTAGGAAATATTAAGTTACTACTTCAATATTATTAGGCAGAAACTAAACACTTACTGCACTAGTTTATCTTAGTAAAATCAATCGACCTCATTATTTTGAGAGATCCACTATTTTAATTTAAAATGAGCAGAAAAATCTTAATTAGGACCTATAGGTACTACAAATCAATTTAATCACAAATTATCAAAATTGTACTCTTTTTTCCTGTCAGTTTACAAAATACAAACATACACAATAAATGTTTCCAACACATACCCATACTCTCGTAATAAATTTCACATCAATCACCTACTTATATTTAATTTATAACATCGTGGAAACTTAAATGCCCTTAATATATTTAATTTAATATTATTAAAATAGTCACGAACATTATAAAATCGATTACACAGAATGAGCATACAAATAACTATAATCAAATAAATATATAAATAAATAATGTTTGTATCGAAATAAATCACTTTATAGGACATGTAAATTTTCACAAGATTTTGATTTACTATCTCTCGCCCAAACCTTACCCAATAAACTTCTGACCTTTAAACTCGCCGAAGTTCTAGACCCTCTGTATTTTTTAGGTGAATTTTGTGCACTACCTGTCGGCGTATCGTTTCCGGATGCCGGAGATCTATTCCGGTTTAAATTTCTTCTAGATGAACTCCTCTTCCTGAAGATGTCTCTCGTCTTTTCTGGGTTTTCTAATTTCAAGCGGATCTGAGTGAGGATACCCACTAGTAATTCGTCTACGTTGTGGTTGATTCCGACAGATGTCTCGATGTACTTACAATCGTAAGCGGTTGCCATCGATTTACCCTCTGAAATAATAAATCAGTGTTAGTTTATTTAATATTGGCTTACAATAATATTGCCTTAGAATGTTTTTCTTGTACATTATTAACGAGCAAATTGAATACGAAATTAAGAAATAAATAATTAATCTGGCGATTCTTTAAAAAGAAGTCTAAAAATAATAAAAATTGATTCGGCTTCATCCTTTTAGTATTTGCTGATAGTTTCTATGATTATTCCTCAAAAGAAAACAAATCATAGAAAATATTCTTACTAACTTGTTTTGATTTTCAAGTGTATGAAACGAAAAAACTTCTAACAGTAATATCAGACAAGTGTTCTTATTTGGTTTTCTTTGTAAATTAACAGGATTTTAGATGAAAAGGCTAATTCTCTATTAATTCACTTATAAATCAACATCAGTAGAAATCCATCAACGCTACTATTTACTGAAACAAAATTGAGAACGTCAAATACAATTTTCAGTTTCTCATTAACTTTTCTCAAGATGTCATTACGTCCTGAAGACCATTTTATTAAATGACATAACCATATACGTAACCTTTTTATTCTTCTAAAACGTTTATCTTTTGTGTCCAACTTTGAAATAAATTGTGATCTTAATAATATTTAATTCACAGTGTGACACATAATAATCAGACTTGACGTAGTTATATAGCTTTTCACCACTGTGAATATTTAAGTTACATTACATATGGACCTCGAATTTTTCATAATTTAAAATATTTGTACTTATGTAAATATACCGAATTGAATTTCTTAAACAGAATAATTCCCATTTTGTATGCTTTTTCCTTTATTAATTTGTAAAATTTTATTTTTCAACCATAAAGCTTTCGAGCAAAACCGAATATTTACACTTTCCTTAATGTTTACGTTTAATAAAGATTCCATTTTGTTAATTTTTATTTGGTTCCATCCAAAAACATGCAGTTTAATGTAAAAACCAGATTAATTTAGACAACACTATTTTTAAATTAAAAAAAAAATGTTGAAATAAAGGACTTCAATTAAATTCTATATTTATGTATGCTTGAATTTATTATTTTAAATTTAACTTTTTATTATTTTTTTTGGTTCTAATGTAAAATTTTATTTTAAATATAATGTGTTTTAAATCTAGAGGGAGAATTGTCTAGTTTAAGATTACCTGGCAATTGTTTGCGTATTTGTTATGCAAGATTTAAATATATTTGTTTTGCTTTAAAAGTTCTGCCGAATGTATACACTATAATTATTATGTATTTGCTACTTAAGATTTAAGTAATTCAAACTGTAAGAAAATTATTTCCAAACCTAATATAAGTAATTGAAAATTGTGTGTGTATGTGTATCTATATTTACTACGTAATTCTCGGCGTAAGAAAATTAATTTCAATCCTATAAGTAACTACACATCGCTTTCAATCTGTAGGTAAACGTGCTTAGCTTTAAAAGTTGCTGACAACATTATGTTGTCTGCGTACTTACTACATAAGATTTAAGTAATTGTAATTATAAAGATTTGAAACTTATAATTCAGAAGCCTGTTTTCAATCAGGAATTAGCTTTAAGAGTTCCTCCGAATGTGACACGTAAGCCTTAAGTAATTTCAATTGTAAAGAAGAAAATCAATTTCGATTTAATATGTAATTTAGAAGTTTGTTTTCAATATCGAGACAGATTTTTCTATTCTGAAAGGTATTGATGAATTTGTGGGTGTCATTTCGCTACACCAACATTGAAGACAAGTTCTAAATTACTTACAAGTTTCTAAACGATTTTCTTTAAAATGAATCTTAAAAGCGTACGTCACACATACACGCAAATATCCTTCGACCTTCGAAGAAACCATCAATCACTAATTTTTAACTGGAATTAAATTTACTTAACAAGTTACGTAACACATATTTATACACAAATCTGTTTTGACCGTCAATAGAACCATTAATTACATATAATTTCTAATTGGAATTAAACTTACGTAACAAGCCTCGTAACAAGTTACGTAACACACATACATAAAGCTGCTTCGACATTCAAAGCAACCATTAATTACTTACAACTTCTAAGAGAAATTCAACTTACGTAACAAGTTACGTAACACATATAAACACATCTCTTTTGACATTCAAAGCAACCATTAATTACTTGCAACTTCTAAGCGAAATTAAACTTACGTAACACACATATACAGTGTGTCCAAGATAAGGATGCACAGCATGGGGATCTTGGAAATGGTAAGAGATACAGCATCGGTTAAATAGGATGAAAGTTGGCTATTTCTAGGACCTTTTTTTGTTGGCGTTTGCAAAATCTAGATATCTTGGATAGTTTCAGAGATATTTAAAAACAAGTATTTATTATTATTATTTTTACTTTTATTTACTTGAAGAGATATCGGAAAACTAAAACCACTTTCCCATTGCCACTTTTTGTTCTCTATTAAAATACGCTAACAAAATTCCTGTACAACATTTCGGTTTCGAGTAACCATCATCAACCTCATTTTTCTAAATAGGCGGAAAAACAATTAAAAATTGTTTTGAATAGCTCTTATTGTCACGATTCTAGTGATCTACACATGATAGGGTTATTTTGATTTCTTATGCTATAAATTAATGCATTCTGCAGTACTCTGGCCTGCACGATCACCTGATCTAACACCGTTAGACTTCTTTTTTCTGCGGTTATGTCAAGAATCGTGTGCTCAACCAAAATTTTGAAGATGAACAGCAATTATTTAAGTTGGTCACAGCAGCGTTTAACACAAAAAAATCAAAACCAAACTAAGTTGAAATGATATAAATCAGACACAAAATACCGAAACAGCCGGTATATAAAAACCATAAAGACTAACCTCGCTTGCCTCAAATTAGAATGTATTAACTCCCTAAGGATCAATATCAAACCATAGGATAAGATTTCAGTATACGTATATAATTCGTACCACTATAAACTAGCAGTATAGAGCGGCAAACGACCCTGCATTATTACTTTTCTGTATCAGAATTAGATTTCAGTATATGAATGTGTATAGTTCGTACCACTATAAAAACGCAGTATAGAGCGGCAAATTGTGTTGCATTATTAATTTTCTGTACCACGATTAGATTTCAGTATATGAATGTGTATAGTTGGTACCACTATAAAAACGTAGTATAGAGCGGCAAACAATGTTGCATT
>VTPC01008773.1:6857-101226 GCA_011009095.1 Ignelater luminosus | reverse complement strand
TTTTTTTAAAAATTGGACTTAAGCACATAATTAATTAAGGAAAGCAACTTTAGCGAGCCTAGGCTAAATTAGGACTCGTCAAAATTGTTGTTCAATTTGTTCAAGTTCAGCTACAAATTTCTATTTATTATTATTTACTAATTAATGTTTTCAGTTTTCTTTAATAATTTAAATATTAACTTATCATTTAAATTTTTTTATTGACATTTTGTGAATAAAAAGGACAGAGAGTCACAATTTCTAGTAGAACAGCAAAAAAAATTTCTATGAAATTTTTTGTTAGTCAAACTGTGAATGTTCCCTCAGGAATAAAGAGAGTTTATAAATCTAGACAGGAGTAACATATATAGAATGAAGAAACAGAAAATCTAAGAAAACATTTTAACTTTTCCTCCAGCAACACTTTAAACCTTACAAATATCATCCTAATTTTGCATGTCACCTCCAATATCCCTATTTTAAACTAAGAATATTTCGATTAAAATAAGAATTTCCTGTGGTTTCTTCCCACATAAATAATCTATGTTCAATTAACCCTAGAAATAAACTCTTTTTGGGAGGAAAAAAACTAATTTTAAGAGCATCTTAGAAAAACCAAAGAACTCTAAATTTATATTCGACAGTTTTCAGTTTCATTCTGTCTTTAAAACGGAAACTTTTAACATTTTGTCAAAATATTAAACTTCCAATTAGCGCGACTCCTACTTGTTCAAAGGATAAATTTTACTGCTACAAAATAATTTCAATAGGAACAACAGTAATAATACTAATGAGCAAAAGAGAAGATGCCAAACGTTTTAAAGTAAGAATTTGATCCGGTATTACGCTTCGAAAATTTGAAACATAAGCCGAGAGAGCTGAAATTTCAAGTGATCACTTAAGTCAATTTCATCAGGCTGAAACCTTTGGGATAGCAAGGCTTCGGCTTTCGTCGCATTTATTTCTTTTTCAATAAGAATTCTAAGGATATTAGTTTTCTTAGAATTAATCTTTTATTGTCGTTGGATCCGATGATTGCTCTGACGGAAATTACTATTGGAAAGCTATCGTTAAGATAGCAAAAAGAAAAAGCAATTTGTTTTATAAAATCAAAATAAATAAACCTTTGGTAATAAAATCCAATTACAAAATGCGTAAATTTCCCTCAAAAAATAAATTAGAGAGTACCGAAAAAAAATGCGTTATGAAAGAGTCCTGACAGGATCATTTTGAACGGTTGCAGATTAATGTATTCGTCACAGGTTAAATCTGTAATTATCAGTGATAAATTGTTAGGAGTACATATGTGGGTAGAGTTAACTAATTATTGGTTGTGTGAATTCTGTCATGCAACTAATGATCTGCTTCGTAATTTTCAGTATTTTCTGGAAATATCATCGGGGTTAAATGTTTACTTTGGGAAATTAAACATGACGATTTAATCTTTCTCTTCCAAGAATAAATGATGTAAAAGCAAAAGCAAATGCTGCAATATTAATTTGTAAATGTTAAGGTGTTATTTCATACAAAGATTGATCTTAGAGTCTTAAGTTTGTTTCAAAACGTTACAGATAACTTTAGAAGTTTCGATTTTACGCAGAAATTTTAGATAAGTTTCGAAATTTACTCATAAATTGCAAAACACCTTAAAGGCTTATTCCTAAATTTGGTTGTAACTTTTCATTAAATTATCAAGTTGTAAAATTGCTTTTAACAGTGTAGAACGAGCATTCTAGATTATGGCTCGTAAACAATCTTTAATAATTTTAAGACTTTAGATTTTAATTTATAGTTTAATAAATGTTAATATAGCCGTTATATTCTACAGGGTGTATTTAAAATGGCGCATAATATGTACACTTTGTTATTTTACATCACAAACTGAGAAAGAAATTCTAATACCATTTTGACTGAAACCTCTTCATCATAAAGTTATCAACGTTTTTGATCCTGATTAAGATTTCTTTGTTCTTAATAATTAAGACAAAATAGTTTAAATTATTTATAAACGTAAAGCAGTTTTTCTGTTCATAATTTTTAGTTTTATTTCAAAATAAGTTTTCCTTAAATTACATTTCCTTTTACGTTCCATATCATTTCAGTTTCAACCTTTCCTCCATAATATCACTGATTAAGCATAAATCTAGAAAAATTCCGCAGTTAAAAGTTTGATTGGCTTATAGGAAGATTTGATAATTTCTATAAAGTTTTCAATTTCTAAAGTTTTAATACAATTTTATACTAAAACGGCAGAAAAAAATTCTTAAAAACCTACGAGCGGAAAGTTTTGCACATAAATTATTATTAGCAAAATAAAACTTTGGTTTCATAAAGAATTTTTTTATTGAATAAATTATGTATGATATTCAAGTTTTCTAATCTTCCCTAGGACGTTTTAACTCAATTTTAACGCGATCCATTTATCCCGCTTTCGAGACGTCCTTGCATGCTTTCAAATTTAATTTGCATCAGTACTGATGAAAGTCAACAGATGTAGTGTTAAAAGCATCTGTTACATATAAACACATGAAATGTTGGGATATATTACATTTTTTTCACAATTCTAGGAAAAACAAAATTGGTATTTTTAGAAGGTTTCTTATGGAACAAAAAACGCGCGTAAGGATTTGCGGTTCTATTTAGCTGTTTGTTATTGATGTCAAAATATAATAATAAATTTAAAAACTAAGTTTTTCAATTGGTTTTCCAATTTTAAGGCTTTCTAAAAAAAGAGGAAAAATCTTTTTTTCCGTAACTTTTGTTTTAATGTTGGATAATAGAATGGATCAATTGTCACCGGAATATTTCATTTAACAACTAGTGAACATCTGACCTGCTCAAATTAAAGAATAATGGATTTTTTTTATTAAAAGTTCAAGGACGTAAGCTGTTTTGTGTTTCCATATTAATTTATAAAATTAATTTACAGACCTGAAACATACATGAAAAAGCTTGTCTGTACTTTTGAAACATTATTTCAGTTCTGTTTTAAAATAAATTTATTATGTCCGTTTGCGAGAAACCAAATTTAAGGTAGATAGATATAAAACAGTAATTTGTTATAAAAGAAAATAAGAAAATTGCAGACTTTCTTGGTCTTAATGGAAAACCGACAGATCGTAACAAAATAAATAGGTTTTACATGAAATAACGACCTGATAAAACTGATATAATAGAGATTGATGAAAATATTACATAGAGAACGACATTTGTCAGTAAAAGCAATAAAAGAAAATTAGAGGTTAGATAAGGCAAACACTATAAAATAGAAAATTTGTCAAAATGAATTCACACATGAGAAATGGGTTGTTATTACATTAAGCAAGGACTGAGGTGAGCCGCTTTCTAGTCACGGACTGAATGCTCTATTGGGGGTGGAGTATTTCCATCGTGACACAACTATAATAATACAGGCAATAATTATTGTAGCAATATTAAGCAACATTAACGTAAATTATAGCTTGTATGTACACTCTGCGACATTAGTAATGAGACTCGAGAATAGACTTAAGCACAACACAAACTTGAGAGGTCCCAGATAAATGCGTACTTATTATTGACATGAAACCTAGTTCTCTCAAGTTTATGTTGTATCTAAGTCCATTCCTGAGTCTAATTACTAATGCCGCAGACCGTACATATAGAAAAATTAGATTTCGCATGGGGATCAAACCCACATCGTTGTTACTCAAGATCAATGCTCTAACAATTGAATATTTATTCGTAGCGGCGTCTTATAATTTATGAACACTACATATCTTCTTCTTTTACAATATTTTATCCGATTCAAATGGGGGTCGGCATTCCCGTCTTTTATTTTCTTTCGCCACTTCTCCATGTCTAGAACGTCTTTTCGTCTCCAACCTTTCTCTCGGAGATCTTCATTCACCTTGTCCTTCCATCTTGTTTTTGGTCTTCTTTTGATCATGTTCATTTTAACATCCTCACTCAGCTACTTCCATTTTTTTTTCTTGGGTTCTTGTAACGAGCTACGCCTAGGCTCCGTGCATCACAGCGGGTCGTATTGCAGTTAACGTTTATATCACACAGAACTCCACTTATCTTCCTCCATTTTAACAGGTACGGGCTGAGTGCTATCCTTGGTGCAGGCCCACTCTTATCGGGAACTCCTCAGTCCTGCTGACGCTACAATTCACAGCAATCTCCTCCCGCTTATACATTTCCATAGCCAGCCAGACTAGTGCATCTCGATCTGCATCTCTGCACTTCTCCATCGATTGCACCCGTCGTTCCCTTTCCTGGCATTAACTCAAATTGTTCCTCCTACACCTACGTCTCTTACATAATCCTTCCTTCAATGACTTTTTCCCAGACCTTCGTAGTATGTAACATTAGCTTTACGCCTCCATAGTTCCCACAGTACTTCACATCCCATTTTCTTTTTTATGAACACTACATATACAAAGGTTAATTTTTGCTTGAGAAAAAAATTGCTAACCCAATTGGTAGAGCATTGATTCGGACTATCAATGATAATTCTAATTTTTCCATTAAGGTACAAAGAATAACTCTATTTAATAATACCAGTTAGTACTTATTATGTATCAACTAAAGATGATCTCTAGTTTCAAAGTTAACTTCATTACCCATAAGTGAAGGCGATTTTAAAGTTAATACCGCAGTGGTTATTACAAACAAGCTGTGTCTGTAAATTAACTGAGTATCTTTTACGTTTCATATTTTTTACCTAAATTTGAATACTCAATAAAAATTGAGAACAAAAGTGTTAAGTAGATTTCTTTTGTTATTTTCTACTATGCTGTTATTTACATATTGTACGAATTGGGGAAGAGACTGATGGCAGGCTACCTGAGACGGATGATGTCGCTGCAAAAGAATATAAACACAAAAGAGTTGAAGCTATAGGACTTGAAGAAATGCAACGTTGGCCAAGCCAGAAAACTATGATCTTGATTAAAGAAAATAAAATTTTAAATTTATAGCTTTTAAACAGTTTAACAGGAAAATAAAGTGTGGAGGGAAAAATGTGAAAGCTACAAAATGGTATAGGTAACGAGGAAATTAGAAAAAAAGTGAAGTAAAAAAAGATTGTGAGAAATGTACCTCAGCAATAAATCAACAGTGACATATCAACTTTACAAAGGCCAAAGGATCAAAGTAAAAGGTTTGGTTAAAGAAGCCAAACGTCAGAGTGGGAGGAGTTCGGTAATTTTCTGAAAGAAAACTAGTGAAAATCAAAGACTGTTCTATAAAAGCCTAAAAAGGATGAAGCAACCTAACGAGTGCACTATTAAGTATATACTGAACAAAGAAGGCAAAATGCTTAGAGATGAAGAAGGTGTTATGGAACGATGGAGGGAATACTTCTCGGAACTTCTAAATGCCAAGACGGACGGCGATGATGTCACTGATGTTCAAGTTAAGAATGGTGAGGAACTCGACGACCCAGGGCAGATTCTAGAACAGGGCTTACTGCTGCCTTGAAGAAAATAAAATTGAGCAGCGGGGCATGATGCAGTGGCACCAGAGGTATATGGAGGAAGCCAGTGAAAACCTTCTGATCGCCTGGAGAACAGCAATAATACCTAAGAATTGAGAGGTGGCTGTTATAATCCTAATCTTTAAAAAAGAAGACAACCGTAATTGCCAGAACCATAGGGGAATTTCCCTGCTTAGCGTACCCAGAAACATCAACTCACGGATATTATCAGAAAGTCTGGCAAGAAAGTGAAACTCCTTCTCAAAGAAAAGTGGCTTTCGGGCCAACCGAGGAACAAAACAGAAGAAGTCATTGACATTGGGAGAGGTACACGCCTGCTTTATAGACCGCACAAAAGCTTTTGACAGCGTCCAGTGGTTATAGAGGGTACTCCGAAAGAGAAGCGTGAATGAGATCCAAGTTTTTACAATGTTTGCAAGAACGATGTAAGAACTAAAAATGCCACTTCATGATAAGTGGTGAGGCAAGGTGATATAGTCAGTCCCTATCTCTTTATCATCTTTAAAAAAAATGAAAAAGAATAATTGACCCTTTCAAGGTGGGAAACTGGCAGTTAAACCCAGTAAAGGTGTCAGTGCTTGCTTATGCGGACGACGTTGTGCTTCTCGCGTGTTCGTCTAAAGTGCTGCAAGCAAACTTAGGTAACAGAATCGCAAAGTAGAGGACTACAGATCAATATCTCCAAAACTGAGGTCATTGTTATCAGCCGAGATCAGATAGCGGCAACTGGAAGGTTATACTTTGACTTCAAGAAATCCTTTTTGGGTAAGAGAGAAGTGTCTATCAGGACTAAAATGGCTCCATAAAACTACTTACGTGTCGACTCTTACATATGGGTGCGAGTTCTGGGTGCACATCATCAGCAGAGCCAGTCGGGTGCAAGCAGCGGAGATGCGCTACCTCAGACGAACAGCGGGTAATACACGTAGGGACCGGATCAGGAATCAGACCATTACACTGTTCCTCCAAGCCGAGCTTTTGGCAGACAGGGTTGGCAGATACAAAATGCATCGGTTCGGAGATGTTGCCAGAATTCCTAAGTAGGCTATAAAAGCGAGGAGCGAGGGAAAGCAAACTAGAAGCCGTCAAAGGATGACACGAACAGACTCCTAGATAGACGAGGGATCGAATGAGTAAAAGTAAGTAAGTTGAACGATTTAACTTTGTCAAGAAGGCAATAATATGTAAAAATTCAGAGTTCGTAACCATGTTGTTGTTTGTGTACTGACAAATTGCCAGATCCTTTGTAAATTTGTGTGGAGCAAAAGCATTCTATAAATAAAATGACCAGGAAAAAAACTGCAAATTTAGAGAAATCTAATGACCAAGATTCTTTTGAATACTAATCTAATGCAGTGTTAGATCGAGAAGATAATAGGTCAACAAGGTTTTCCTTTGTATCGAAGATTATGATACCAACAGTCTTTTTTCAAGACTTGGTAAGCATTACAGCAGTCTTTGGACGTTTACGTTATCTAAGTAATGGTTTCAAATGTGGAGAATCAAAGCGAATCGCACAAAACCAACGTCATTCTATTCTGCCACTGCAGCTACACCAGAACTGTCAGATTTGGCTCCGAAGACGTTTACTTGGCTGAGATGGAGCGACAAGCTGAAACACTGCCCAAACATTGTTCAGCAGTGCAGACTCAGCAGCAGCATTCTAGGCTGATATTCACGGACGTTAGTACACACCTACAAAATCTTCATCAGATTCGTGATCAACAATCACAATTCTTGCCACCGCGCTGTCATCTGTAGCAGAAGTCTCCGTCTGGAACGCTTCCACCCTTTCGAGGAAGTGTATGACTGGGAAGGGATTCATCTTCCCCTTGCCAACTGTTCTTGTTAAGGTTTTACCGTGATCTTCCTTAGGGGTAAAGGCAAATGTCAAAACAATATTCTTCTACGAACCTGCCAATAAAACACAACACAACACCAACACAACACAACCAGCTGCTTCCTTATAGCAATAACAAGGAATAGCTGCGGGGCATGCCTGTAACCATCTACGATTCTTCAATCGCCATCACAACACAGTACTGGTATTATGCTAGTGGATTCACAAAGTTTCGCATTCGTGTTCCGCCACGACCCAACTCGAAACGAGCTGCATCGATTTTGTACGTCGTTGCCCCATAAAAAAACATTTTTCCTTACTGTTACGACCAAAGAAAGATTGAACCTTTAGAACAGCTGGAACTTAACAATGATTTGCTTACTTGCTTTTGTAAGCTGAGATGCTGGGATTAAGATAGATATACGTTATTATTATGTGTGTTTGCTTAAAAGATGACGATGTTAAAATGAAGGTGTGTTAGGTAGTTGGCAGGTTTATGAATCAGTTGCTCTTTGAATGCTGTAGACAATTTTGTGACTACTAAATATAAGAAATATGTTAGTCATAAAAGATTTTCAACTATTTGTTTATAATTTCTGATAATAAGTTCTGTCGCCTTTAGGCTACCTTTGCTAAATCAAATAGAATGCAACACTGGTTAGTGCCGTGTTGCATCAAACTACGCAAAAATAATTACTAAAATACCAATGTAAGAAATCTTTAAGTGACATAAATCATCTACAATGCTTTTAACCTTCTTGTTTTTAATAGAATTTTGGAAAATGTTTTACATTTTTATCTGTATGGTAGACGTCTGCCATTTGATACATACTTCGTGGGTTATGCCTATAGAGTCTAGTGACTAAGCTATCTCAATTGAAATAATCGTCTACCTACTCCCTATCAACTCCGATTGTTACCAAGAACTTTTTGAGTTATTCGCTTCTTTATTCTTAGAAGAACAACCGACAGACCTGTCAATTTAATTGCAGATAGCCAGATACGGTTTTAGACCGTAGGAGTTTAATTTAGAGCAGAATGTGGTTGTGAGTAGTTGCATTGTTAGATACTTATTGGATAAATAGCAGATTTAGGAAACTCCCATGTAGAAGATTAGCTTGCTATAATTTTAGAGTGCTGTCAAGGACTTTTCAGCTATCATAGCTTGGTAGATTCTTAAATCATTGGTCTTTCACTAGATAACTACAAAGAAGATTTTGATGAAGTAAGACATTTGTTTTCTGAAATAGATAATAGACATTAAAGAAAAACAAGAAACTGTCTACAATGCACACAAGCTTCACACTGTGGATCATAATGGTCATGATAATAACTTGTTGGCCAGATTTTCTTAGATCGATAACATTCTTTTACCTTTGAAGTAAAATAATATTAAGTAGTCTACAAAAATGATTCATAATATAGTAGAAATACTAAGGGAGGTTCTGGAACGGTTTTTACATGAAATAGAATAGAAACGGCTACTTGATAGGTTTTAAAAACGTTTTAGAATACCTAAAAGTATGAAAAATGAAAAATTTCAAATTAAGTTTCTTTAAATTCACCTTTATCAACGCCTATATTTGACATTTGAAGCTTCTTCTCGTTTTAAAATCTGCGAAAATCATGAACCCAGTCTTATCGAGTTTTGTATTATTTCTTCGTTTGTGAATCAATTAATCATCAATGATTTCTCCTAATTTTTTTGTATTAATTTTCAAAGCACATGCCAGAATCGAGTCTCTAATTGTTGATGTAAATTTTGGGATTAAAATTCTGTTTTTTTAAACAAGCAGCATCTGCAATAATGGTTTTCAGATCGATTTCAATCGGTTCATTTAGCAAAATGGTAATCACGGGTAGTAAACGTTGGAACAACTATTTTACTAAACGTTTTCCATGAACACGTAGTCGAGCTACATAACAAACATAACAAAACTCAATCAAAATTAATAGTGTAATGTAAAGCTTTAACTTTTAATTAACTCATTAATTTCGCTAGATTATTGATTACCATCAAAAACTGTATGTTTACAAGTAACATATAGTTTATTATGTATGGCTATTTATTTCCTACCATTTAGTTTGCTTAGAATTCCTTTCAGTGTGTTTTATTCATAAGATTGTAATCTGGAAGAACAAAGTGATTTTAAAATATTTATGGTCAGCCACTGAGGTCTATTAACTCGAGATCCTTTAATACAGGAATGAAAAAGATCTAATAACCAAAATTTTGTTAAAGCTACTATCTTGAACAAATTTCACAAATAATTTACGCATATTAAACAATAAAGAACGTTAAATTGCATAAAACTGAATTACGCAATTAATTTAATATTGTCACATAACGTGACACGAGCTGGAAGACTAATAATTAAACGTGTAACCCCTCATAGTCAGTGGATGACGTTGAAGTGAAATGCAATGGAGGAACAACCCTCGTGATATTCAATAACGGGAGGTCATTGTTCGAGCTTATCTCGTCCCGGTGGCCTAGTCAGAAGTTTGCATTTCAGGACAATGGAAACTTTTCAGCGTTCTATTTCTTCCCTTCTCTCTATAACTCTGTCTAGTTGGGGCGTTGTGTAAATACGAGTGAGATGCTTGAAAAAGGTATGTGTAATGCAGCGTTAAAACGCAGGAAAGGGATGTGTATAATTCACCTGATAGGATATTATCTAGTACTCTACCGCATTGCAGTTGTTCATATAATGTACCCTATTATTTCCTTCATATAATGAATATGAAATAAAGATGATATTTGAAGACTGAAAATTAAACTCTTATCAAATAATGAGGAGGGTGTTCTTGCATTGAATTGCATGGTTTTGTTTTCATTAATTATTTATAAATTGTTAATCACGTGGCTTTAGTGAAGTGCTTGAGCAAGATCTCATATAACATTAAAGGGTTGACCTCAATATCTGGTATTAGGTCAACGAACTCATTATGTGCAAGCATTTAATGGAATTAGTATTTAATTACAAGGTATGAATTATTAAAGTTTGGTATCTAGATTTTGGAATATTTGAGTAGTAAGGTAAACCTGAGATATCAATTTTAATTTTAAATGTGTGAGAATTTATTACCCTTTTTTTAGATTCGCCAAGTTATGGAACGTGATGATAAAGGGCTTCATCCTGTTTTTGCAGTATTTAACGTCAGATTTGTTTAATATGCTTGTATGTTTGGTGTTTATCTACTATGTTAACGTTATATGTAATAAAAAAATTCCAGAATTACAGAAAAAATGTTTGAAAATGGAAAGCTTTTATATAGAAAATATTACATTTATTTCTTATCATGGTAAATGGAGCATGAATATTCATGGAAACCGTTTGTATGTTTTTTTTTTATGTTGGGTCTGTTTAATATGTGCACGAGTGCATTCGGTTCTGTGTTTCCGGCATCAATACAAGCAACTGGGCATACATTCTTAAATATACTTCTTTTGAATGTTTTTGCTTTACACGTATAATGCTTGTAGGAATTTTATAATTACATATTATTATAATCCATACAGGTTATGATCTTCTACCAGTTTAAAATTTCCAATAACATTTTGAAATCTTACCTAATAGTTTTCATTTTTCGAAATATTATCCATTATCAAGGAAGTACCTCATAACGACTTTTCCTAGTCTGGACATTATATGGTCAATATGTGAGCAGATAATACGTTGGATTTTATTAGTTGATCTTTATATTGTGCAACTTACAGTCCATAATACTCTGTTCTACAGAATGATTGCCAATTGCTGATCTGCACATGACGTCGCAAACAGTTTTATTTGTTGTTGAGATTTTTGTATTGAGTGTTCTTGAAGATGTTTTGAATTTATACGTAATCTAATCTAATTAAACGACCGACGCAACTCAGCGTTAATGTGCTATGCTCTTATGCGACAGGACTATGATTCAGGTTTCAGAGTTAACTCCTAAACTTTCCGTTTCTGACCGAAGAGAAGCATTACATTTATAGTCTACAATCTGGCGATCTCAAATTTAACTTCCATGGTCTGCCGGCCCGATTCAACCTGATCAAAATAAATTTAAGACGGGTTTCCACAATTTTGAATATGACCGTATTGATTCAAAACTCGAACACTTCAAAAAATCTAACCAGTCTAGAAAAGCTTGATATAGATTCGAAAAGCATGTCCTTTTAGATCCAGTTCAGTTCAAACCCCATCTTAAGGCAAGACGACTCAGTATCCGATTTAACAATCTAATCTGTTGAGACCTTTTATCTCAAAATTATCAAGGCACATACTTTCGATTTATATAACTGTACAAAAACACATAATTGACACTTTGTCTTTAGTTTTAAAATTTAAAATTTTTAAATTTAAAGTTTTTTAAATAAACTAAAATTTGTCACTTGTCCAAGGAAGGCGATGGGACAAAATCTGAGGTAAAACAGTATCAAGAAAAATGACAATCAGCCAATAAAATCAATACCGTGGAGTATTATAGACGTTTCAATAAAAAAGTCTCCAAACATAAAAAATTCTTAGACTGTATTCTGTGGGACCAATCTATATATAACGCCTTTTGGCGGGCATATTTATTGTTGTCAAATTACCAAGAGGCAACGAACAAGAATGTATACCTTTCTCGATTTTGAAGGAATGAGAAACAATGCAGTTGCATATTTCAAATACTATTTAGGTTTTAATTGCTTGTCTCCTATTTATCCGAAACTACCAAATTGCCACTAATTTTTTAAGCAACTCCATTGGTTTCTTTTACATGCAAAAAAATTAGATTGCGCCTTTATGCATAAAGTTCGAATATTGATTCGGGTGGAGTAATATGAAAAGACAATGTAATGCATCAAAGTGCCCCTGCAAGCCATATTAAATAAATTGGGTAATGGAATAGCCGAGAGGAACTCGTAAAAGCATAGTTAGATAAAATCTGAAAGTGACAAAAGAAAAGGTTATTAGTTACAGAGTGCAAAGCTAGCTTCACATCGAGATACCGTCAGCCATATACATACACAGGGTGTTGTAAAATAGTTTCTAATTTTCCATCAAAATGATGAACATATGAGAAAATTTATTCACTGCGTTTTAGCTAAATGTGTTACGGTAGGCAAGTGTTTTTTACGCCGTGCAGATAAATCTATAAACACAGACAGGACGGTGATTTAGTCTACTGAAATATTTTGGAAAAAGGGTTTCGAATTTCCAGAGAGAAAATTACAGAACAATATAATTAGCAAATTAAATAAATCTAGAATTATACTAATCATGATTCAAACGAAACATCCATTTCGAGTTCAAATTATTTCAGCAAATGCAATAAGCAAAGTTATCTTGACATAACAATATGTTAGTCCTGCTAGTAATACAGATCTTATATTGCTTTTATTCTGTCACTTTACAAAGTCTGGCAGTATCTTTAGTTCCAGATATTCTGACAGTAGACCTTTTCAAGGTACAATCTTGTTTACCAACATTATTTAAAAGTAGATACTTTTTTTGTCTAAGAATACCCCATGTCGATGTTTAAATTGCCCTTCGCAGTTCTTCTTTTAGAATTTCATGTTGGTGATTTCCCATTTATGATTTATTGTTCTATAACAACAATTTTTGTAATTGTGGGATTCTTCTATACCAGTCAGTGCATTACAATCATGCAGTTCCCTTAACAGAAAAAACACTTAGCAGAATGCGATGTAAATTACATGATCGAAATGAAGAAAATAATGAATAAGAATGGAGAAGGACAGAGCATCAGCATTAGGATCATCACTGTTTCCACAAGTATTTAGCGCTTGGCTGGTAATGGAGTGACATTCATGTAAAAGAAAATATATTGATTGTGCTTTTATTATCGAGTTTTAACAATTAAAATAGTAGTCAAAAGGATCTTATCTTTATAAATAGAAAATTGTAAATAAAATCAATTGCCTTGTTTTCTTTAAAATCTGCCATAATAGTATTGGCATCCTTTTTATATGTTTTTTTATAATTTCTTTTGAAATTCCATTCTAAGATTGTTGAAGAATATTCCACATCATTCTCATCATTCCATTTTCTATAAATATAACTCTGTAGAGTTGATATCGAACAATTGCGCTGGCTTGCCCATGTCTTCTAGCAAAGTTATCTTTTCATTTTCTTTCAAATTATTCCTGCATAACTTTGAAGAGTGTTTTGGATTATTATCCTGTTGCATGAAAAAGCCACGACCATTTAACACGTTAAGCACAGCGTGGTATTGAGAATGTACCACGGTTCCTGAGGACCTGGGGACAGCGAGGTCTAGCATAACACCACGCCCACACTGGGCATTTAGACAGCGTGAATTCCTCAACGAACCACGCTATCGTGTTAAATACATGGGAAGTACTGAACTGCCGTCGTAGTGACCTATCTATAGTTTTGGGCCGGTAATTTTAAGTTACGTTGTCGAGTCTTTCCATACACACAAAAGAAGCTGTTGCAAACGGACTGGCATATTTTTTAGGAGTCATGACCCCCCCCCCCGTTTTTTGGAGTCATTCGATACATTTTCGAGAGCTTTATCCATTGCTCTAACCATTGTTACTCTTTATAAAAACAAAGGAATTTTTCAAAAACGGCACCAAACGCTCGAAAACCTGACTGGGATGTCAGAAGTTTGAACCCTCGCCGTTTCAAAACGGGTAAACAGAAAGTAGTGATACTTGCCCAGTAGATAAAGCTTTCGAAGCTGTGTCGAGTGAGCCCAAAACACGGGGGTAATGACTCCTAAACACTTGTATGCCGACTCTTTTGCAACAGGTCCTTTAATTTATAGACGGTGAGGTACCACAAAAATATATAGAGAAACAAGAAAAAACAAAATTTTGAAGGAAACCACGCACTACTTGTTGCACCAAAAACAAACTAAATTCTGAAAAGAAAACAGTTTTGGGCCCAGGGGCTTCAATTTTGGCGTTCTACTCCCGTGTTTAACGTGTTAATCCGTCATTTATGTTAGAAAGGTGCCTTTTTACAGTAGTTATCAAATTTTAATTTTCAATGCCTAAATTGAATTCAATTTGTACTTACACTTACTTACATACTCGTGTATCATTAGATAATAGAAATGTTAAAATTGAACGGAAACTGAAATAACTATATCCATGTAGATAAAAATTAAATAAGAAATAATAATTAGTAGTCAGTATCAATTTCACATGAGCAAACTTACTCATTGTAGTTTCCTGTCTATGAGAGAAGATCAGTCTTGCACTTATTTAGTTAGTATCTCGTATATCCTGCACCAGTCATGGTAGCTTTTCAAATCCATTTTTAGTTTTCTAAAAGCTAGAGGTCCATTTTCAGTTTACATCCCTGAATACAATTTGTCTTTACTCTCTGGCGGGAGTACTTTTAAGATTTTAGATGTTTAATTCAACGCAATGTCTTTCTGAGAACCGCTTCAGTGAACATGAAACAAATGGTTTTAGGTACTTGAAGCTCTGCTGTATAAGACGCATTTAAAATATCCAAATCTCATGATTTTGCATTGGTTCCCAAGACCTTGTTAGTTCTAAAACGAATTGTCGATACTATTTGGAAATATGTCTCTCCCTAAACTTCAGATCTGCATTTCTAGGATTCTACTGTTCCAACGGATGATTTAAAAGTGTTTGTGGCCGCTTTGGAAGTAGCAGAATATACCGTCATGCTCTGAGAATTTTTAAATCATAATTACTGAATCAATATCCTGGCAAGTTGTCTTTAAGCTTCTGTTGGTATTGTCTAAACTTAAAAGATTTTAATGCAATTTAATTTAGATTATAGACGACAAAGAAAACCTAACAAAGACAAAACCAAAATGGATGCTTCATTTGTAAGTGGTCTCTTTAATACAAAAGTGGTTGAAGATTGATTAGCAGTTCGTTCAAAAAATATGTTAAGAAAATTCAGTAATTAGCAGACTTTTCCTTAATAAGTTATTTCTGCTGGTAAATAACGATATATCGTTTTATTATTTTCAATCTTTTCTTTTATAAATATGTTATTTCTTTTTAGAAATTAAGTTTAGCGTCTTTCTATAACATAAAAGCCCCTTGGTTTAATGCCCCTTGACATTGTCTAAATTTATGGCTTGGGAACGTTAAGTTTCTCTAAAATTCTTTTATAAAAATGTTTTCTTAATATTAAATTAGAGATGTAGTAGGGCTTGATATAGAATGAAATTACCTCTGAACTTATATTTTTCTGACTTCATTTTTGCGATTCAGAGAATTTTATACTCTTATCTTTTGGTTTTATTACCCTTACAACTATAAATCTGTCACCTTGTCTAGCATAGACAAGATTTATATTTCCTATAATTGCCGAGTGCAACGTCCGAATTTCTCGGTCAATCACACTCTTCTTGCATTATTCTATTGGTTGACCGATCACTCGATTTGTTGATCAACCACTTATCTAATACTTCAACTCTCTTGGGGAGTTGGAAGTTACCTTTTTTGCTTCAGCACTCAACACAGTTCATCTACCGCTATTGAAGCAAAAGCACGCGTCTTTTGTGTCTTCTCTTGTAGAAGTTTCGAACATAAAAATAATTTCGCGAGAAATAGTCAAGTGTTGGACTAATTTTCTGCTAAGGTGAAATTATACCTCAGTGAAAATACCGCGAATGAATTCTGTCTTTGTTAAACAATTGATAGACTTTTCCCCAGGATATTCCAGGTGCGTCTTCGTACCGTACCTCGAAAATTATTGCCAGCAGGCGGAAATTGCCAAATAATTTTACAACGACCTCTCGAAACTATCGTACTGTTATTTATCTTATACCTTAATATTTTTATCGAACTTTCTTCGAGATTCGTACTGCCTCGCTCTGTATAGATATTTCGAAAGTCAATTAAAATATCTTGTTACTTAACGTATGAGGAAGACGTCCATTCTTGTAAAGATTTATGTAGTAACTGTAAATCGAATTTTGTGTGAACCAGTGCCGCAAATTCAGTACCAACAACTGGGTTCTCTTTGTATTGAAATAGTTGCCGTTATGGTAAATAAACTTTACCCTTTTTTTAAATTTTTTATGAAGAAGCATTGTTGACTTATACAATTTATCAACCTACATTCGCAACTATTTGCGAAATATATTTGCATATTATCGTCACGTCACCAACCGGTTGGATAAAAGTAATTCACTATAATGATTACTTAATCATCGCTTCATATTGGTGAAGAGCCTCAGAAGAACGTTTCATACTAGTGAAAAACCCGACAAACTGTTTTACAGTGGTGAAAGGCCCGTTAATATTGTTTAATTAATAGAAATATATTGTTTGCTAGATTGTAAGCGTAACTAACTTGTTCCAACCTTTAATATCTTCTATTTGTTTGTATTTTTGATGAACAATATTTATAAAGTCGATGTTTTTCTTTATCATTCATTCATATTAAGTCTTGATAACGAAAATTCTTACTATCTAACAATTTTGCCAACTTGTTCTGGTTTGACGATTTATTTATATAAAATTTGGAATCCACGGTTAATTGCAAAACACCTGCAAGTGATGAATTCAATTCATTTACCGTTATTATTTATATTTTTCATATTTTAAGGTTTATGCTTCTTTTATAAATGACCAATGAATTTTATTGTAATATTTGCGGTCAATTCATTGCATGTATGTATTGCTCGTCGCTCGTACCATAAACTTCCTACTCGTTCAAAAACGTCAACTTTACACTCTTGTTATATCTAGAATATTTTTAATTTTTAAATTGCATTTACGGCTATTAAATTACAGGTCTAGCTTAGTATCGCCGTAACTGTAAATAACTTACAATAAAATTTTTATATACCTCACATAAAGTTAGCAAATTCTGGGAAAACTTTGATAAAGAAAGATAAACTTCCATCCGCTTGATATTGGTCAAACTATTCCCAAATTGGAAAATTAAATTATTACTTCTCTCTTCCGGAAATGTTATGTTAGTCTCACAAACCAGTTTTAGTATTCTTGTGACACCTTTAGTGATTGTTATTACTTTTGTCTTGGTTAACTTCATAACACATTTTTTTATCTATTATGCAATACATGTAGCTATTATACAATTTATAGTTGTTGTTCTTTTTTGTTCAGCTTAACTTAAGAATTTTCCTTCCTCCTTTTCTTACCAGAAATGACACTGATTATAATTTTTGTTTTCAAATTAAAGGTCCAGCTGCCTAATTTACTAGGATATCCGCGTGAGACATTTTACCTGATATTTCCCAGGCATGCGATTCTAAAATTACACTTCCGTTATATTGTAGAGAACAAATTATAACCGGTTAATATTATAGATTTGCTTTTCGTTGCACGTACCATTTTGGTTTACAAAACGGTAGTATTCATTTCTATGCGAATGTGCACGTTCTGTAGCAGACGGTTAAGTTTGTAAATTATGTCTGACATAAGCAGTCGATAAAACCGAGTATAACAGATGGTAACGATTCCGCATTCACATTGCATTACATATTTCAGTTGCATTTAGGTATTGAACTTTAGTTACCTTCCTTTCAGTTTTAATTTAACCCTAACCAGAGAGCATTGGATTTCAAGCACGGCTTGAGTGGATTTATAATATGTGAGATTATTGCATGTTGAATGGCTGTCAATTGTGGAATGAAAATTCAGGTCCTTGATGAATAAAACAGCAAAAGGTCGCAATATCTGCAGATTCTAACCTCAAGCATGTTAGAAAATGTTATTTTAAAAAAGACTGACGTAAGGAACCGTTTTTAAAGCAACTCTTTAACTTTAGCTGGGTTTTTCTGTTTTTATTTTAGGATGAAGCCATCAACGGAGGAAATAAAATGGAGGGTTAACAACACAAAGAGATCTCCTTGCATGTCTCATGCATGTAAAATCTTAGGTAGTGATGTGAAATTTATGAAGTTCTTCTACGGCTGTATTTGTTTTGTAATTAAAATAAATTATTCTAAGTAATAATTTTAAATTTTTTATTAGAATCGGGAATGTTTTCTACATAAAAAATGACTTTCAATAAACAAGAAAAAGCATTCAAACTAATCTAAAACTGCATTATATACTAGTACATTTACACATCCTGGCAGTTTTAATAACGATTCGATTAGTGAAAGCTGTTGTTTTCGTGAAACACTATCCCTAGATGAATAATTTCCATACTGTCACTCAATGGTCCAAAACGTGTGGGTTTCATGACGTTAAGCTGTGCGGAAATGAAGTTGAATCGAATTATCAATATATCTTGATTGTTTACGTACGAATTCTAGAGAGCACTGTATAGTAACAATTGCGATATTCAAATCAGAACTTAAAAAGGAACTTAAAATGAAATAAAATCCAACTGAATTTTCAATCTTCGAGTTTCCTACTTTTTAATTAACAAATAACATCGATAATTGTTGCTATATATATCCTATATATCCTACATCATCTCAAGTTGTAGGCTGAAGATATGAACAACAAAAACGTTTTGTATCTTTAACACATGGGCCGAAAAGTCCCAGGCCTAACAAATAGATGGTGCTAGTTCTATTGCATTCACCGCTTTTTCAGTTAGTACTAACCTTCAAAAGACAGCTGTTAAAATTTCATGATATTCTATTCATTATTTTGTGAGTTATTGTGCTAAGAGTGACGCTACTTTTGTTATTTTCAAAACAATGGATCAAAAACAATTTCGTGTTTTAATTTTACACTGCTTCTTGATGAGAAAAAATACCGTTCAAGCGAAGCAATGGCTTGAAAAGTGTTATGGGGACTCCGCTCCATCAGAAACAACAATAAAACGTTGGTTTGCTGTCTTCAAACGTGATCGTAGAGACACCGATGATGCAGAACGCAGTGGACGTCCAAATGAGGCGGTAACACCAGAAAACATAAAAAAATCCACAAAATCGTTTTGAATGATCGAAAAGTGAAGTTGCGTGAGTTAGCTGACATCGTAAAGATATCAAAAGAACGTGTTGGCTTTATATTGCATGAGCATTTGACTATGAGAAAGCTCTGCTCAAAGTGGGTGCCGCGTTTGCTCACTGATCACCAAAAACAAGAACGTGTTGATGTTTCTGAGCAGTGTTTGGCCATGTTTAAACGTAACATACCGGAATTTTTGCGTCGATATGTAACAATGGATGAAACATAGATCCATCACTTCACTCCGGAATCAAAACGATCGTCATCTGAGTGGACAGCAACTGGTGAACCTCGTCCAAAGCGACCGAAAGCACAACAATCGGCTGGAAAGGTTATGGCCTCGGTATTTTGGGATGTGCGTGGTGTAATATTCATCGACTATCTTGAGAAGGGAAATACCATCAACAGTGAATATTATATAGCGTTATTGGAGCGTTTGAAGGCCGAAATTGCAAAGAAACGACCGCATATGGCAAAGAAAAAAATTTTGTTTCATCAAGACAACGCACCGTGTCACAAGTCAATCAAAACAATGGCAAAACTACATGAATTGAACTTCGAATTGCTCCCACATCCACCGTATTCGCCAGATTTGGCTCCCAGCGACTACTGGCTGTTCGCAGACCTAAAAAAATGCTTGCCGGTAAGAAATTTCGCTCGAATGAAGAGGTTATCGCTGAAACTGAGTCCTATTTTGAGGCAAAAGATAAATCGTTCTACAAAAGTGGTATTGAAATGTTAGAGCGGCGCTGGAATGATTGCGTTGTTGTTGATGGAAATTACGTTGATGAATAAAGCTAATTTGGAACAAAAAAAACCGTGTTTTCTTTGTTAGGCCTGCGACTTTTCAGCCCATGTGTTACAACTCAGAAGCTGTTGAATACGCCAATTTAGTTTGAAAGTTTCATCTTCGGTAAGTCGCTGGTGGTAGTGGTTTTGAATCTAACTTTGAAATAGTAAGTAACGCTGATTTTAGGGACACTTAAGTATTACCTTAACCTTTTTGTACCGATGTGGGTCTATGAGGCCCAAACCAAAGCAATTTTTCATAACTGCTGAGAATTGGATTGTTCTAGAAATTTCTTCTTCTCAGTAGCTTCATGTAATACAAACATCATAGGCATAAATTTAAATAATTTTATATTTTTTACACAGCTCTTCCTGCAACCATCAGTAACAACGTAAGTATTTTGCCAACTGGTATCAATTTTTCTTCAAGTTTCTCTTTTATAATGATATCGTTATTTTTCTAAAAGCTTCACTTATCTTTTCAAAAGTTTGCAGAGTACTTAAGAAATAAACTTTCTTTGTTACTGAAACTATCAATAAAGTCCTAAAAATACAGAAAGGCATATAGAAAATGTTCCAAATACCAATTCAATTTTGGGAAGAAAAATTTAAAAAATTGAACAGATTCAACTTATCTTTGTTATTGTTAGGCAGGGACAGAAAGTATTAACCAATCATAACCACAACAAACCTATTTCTTTCATACTTGGACAGAATTTTTATTTTAAAGAATTCTTAAAACTCTTTCTGATAGGTTTTAGCTTGTTCTAGCTATATACTTATTTACTCTTTAATAAAACTGTTCCGTTGTCCAAAAAAATCACAAAAAATTTAATTTTTCTATCAATCTACACGTTCTTGACATAGCTGTACTAATAATATTTTTTTTGTATATGTTCTGCATTCTAGTGATAAAATTAGTAGATAGCAGTGATTAACATTCATGCAAAATCGTTGCTGTATGAACATCCAAGTACTTAGTAAAACAATTATAAACTTTGTTGACAAGGGTCCTAACTAGATTTTATCAAAGTATAATAAATGAAGCTAAAAGCGAAAATCAGATTCTTACCATTCCGTTCTGTTACGAGAGGTTAGTGAAATTTGACAGAAATTGCCTAACTCTGTTTTTTCCCTGATGACAAAAGGGGATAAGCAGACAATGTTCTTGTATTCGTAAGTAGGGTAATAGATGAAACCTAACACGTCAAAACAAGAGACGGAAATTAGGATGTACCAACTTTGGAAGTTGACCAAAAAATCTAAACTTGAGATTCAGGTATTTTCTTAAACGAAAGCTTATCAAGAAGTCGTTAGATTTGTTTACATTCCGTATGTGTCTTTATTCTAGAAATTACTAAGAAAGTCATTTAATGTAGGTATTTCTGGAGAAAAGTCATATAATGACTGGTTGTGTCCAAGAACAGTATTCATAATTACGCAGTGCATGAATTAACAAATTGCGTACATTTACTGTTTTGCAAATGTAAAGTGAAAGAACGAAATTTAACCAGCTTTTTATCTGTTTTGTAATGAAATTATCAACAGCTCTATTAGAAAAATATTTTGATAATAAATGCAATTTCCTGTTTGTGATAAAAAAGTGATTAAGAAACAGCTAGAAAGTCTGTGGATTTGATTACAGTTACTAACCGGCAAAGCTTACGAATCCAAAACCGTAAAAGGCACAGTAGCAGGACGTCTATGAACTATTTTTGCTCTCTTGACTGCCCACACCAAAATTGCCGTAAGGGTTACACAATTCGGTATATCAGTATATGCACCAACAACCAGGGATGTGGGTCGCAAGTCACCCTGGCGTAGAAAGTAACGATAGGGCTGATGCCTTAGCGAGGAAAGGTACTACTGGCCCCTTGTCTGGACCAGAAGCGGCTCTTGGTATGCCATTAACCTATGCAAATATATCTATCATTGACTGGACTCTTCAAAGACTCCAAAGTGATTAAACCAATATCATACAACACTAGTCCTTTTATTATTACTTGCATACTGGTTTTCAGGGACTGAGTGATGCGGTTAACCCCACGTCGCGTCGCACGGCGTACATACATAGTACCAAAGCTTTCTTCTTCTTAGGAATACCCCATATAACAAATATTTCTTTTGGCTCATTACTAGCTTTTCTGCCATGGTCTATTTATAAGTAAGGTTTTGGTTACCCGAACAAAGATTTTGATTTGATTACAAGACGCCTTTACTAGTTTTTGTTGTTTCATGTGACAGCTACTTGATTTTGACAATATTTTTTTTGAACTCAAAAGGGAAACTTAAAATCTTCCTCATACAAATAAATTATAGTTTATAGAATTTGCATGGAATCGAACGCACAACCTTAACAAGTTCTTTTCCCATAGAAAACTAAAGTCCCCATGCTATGTAATTAACACAAATGTTGTTATCTGAAAATATTCCCACGCGAATTCTAAACTATCGATATGTAGAAATCATAATTTATATGTATATGAAGCATTTTAAGTATCTCATTCTAATTCTACATTCATTTTCTAATTTAATTGCAGATCACATTTTCATATTATTGTGAATGTCATTTGTTTGTCAGCACAAAGCTGCATAGAAGATATAGGAACAACAAGTGTTCTAGATATAATTCTCTTCTCTGAGAATTTAGTAACTTTTCTGTTCCTGAAAAAACTGCTTATTATCTTCGGTTCTTTTATTAGTCTACATAAGAAAATTTCTTCTAATAGTTCTTCTCTACTCAGAGATTGGTTAGAAGTGTCAGTTACTGTTGTATACAAAAACGGTGATAAATCAAATTTAGTAATTATCGCCTAGTAAATCTTCTAGTAACTAAAATAATATGTAATGCTAATTCTAAAATGCTGCATACTCATCCGGCTTTTGCTTAAATTTCTTTCCGATATTTTTTCATTTGTAAGAATTAAATTATTTTATTTCATTTCATATGAATTTCCTTGTTGAATTGTTTATTTCAATCAACAAGAATACTCTCGTTCAAGGCCTGTTAAGTCTCAAATTACCAATTTGTACGTGCGTTTTGGCACGATTTATCTATCGCAAAGTCAGAAGGAATTATCAGAAATTATTATTCTTCTAGAGCGTTGCGGACAACCAAGTACAATTTACAATGTATTAACGGGCCGTAAAAATTTTCCATTTGGAATATAGTTGCCCATGTATTTCATTTTCTCCCAGGGTAAAATAAATTGTGTCTAATTTTATTGTCACGTTTAAGCGAGACCGACGTGTAGTGAAGAGTCTTGAAGGGCAGACACTCCAGCTTAAGCTTCCGTACCAGGTACTTATGTGAGCGAGCCCTACGTATCTTTTGCTGCAAGTTCTTTGTGTAAAAGTTGATGATAATGGAAATTTAAGCGAAAAGTGGTTTCGTAAAATTTTATAAACGTTCTCCTAGGACGGATTAAGACATTGAGTGAACTTGTAGACAATTTGGTGTAATTTATGCCAAAATAGTTTTCTTTTGTGTAAAGGAAATTTAATTATCAAATTTCGACCGAAAGCTTGGGATTGTGCTAAGATCGCCGCTCCGTCAGTTCCATTTTTATTGTAGAAGCTTGTGTTCTGTTGAGAAAACTCAGTTTTCTGTATTTTCTTGTGTGTGTTGTTATAAGCACGTACATTAATAGCTTTGGACGTTCGAATAATTCTAAAAGACTCTTTTGTGGCTATAATCAACACTCGTTTATTACCTGTTGAAAGATTACTAAAATATAGATCATTCACGCTTCGTTTTGTTAAAAATTTTATTATCAGCTCGAGGCCTTTGTCTGCTAAAGATACCACTGCAGTGCCAGCCAACTTTTCCAAACCTGGACATCGTCAAAGGAATTGTATTAAAGACAAGTTACTGTTTAATTCATCTTCCTGGTTAATATCATTGTTTTTGTGTGAAGCTCCGCTGTTGGGGGCATTTAGGAAGAATTCTAATGAATTCAATAATACATAAATAAAGTTAACAATTTCATATATTCATATTCTGCAGCCATTATATAATTAAACTCTTAACTTAGTAATTTAGATAATTTAAGTCGGAAACATTTTATTCAAAATTTTAAAGACTTCAGTGAAGTTGTTGTAAGTGCACCTATATACAGGATGTTGTGTCTCGGTGTATCTATATACAGGGTGTTAGTATTCAAGCTACATCTATACAAGGTGATATTTTCGGAGATGTCTATACATAGGGCGTTAGTTTACGAGAAGCTGCGTGGGCTGGCCGATGATTCCCCTTTGACCTTCAGCTTCTGGCGCCCTTAATTTTGACTATCTTTTATAGAATTATTAAGAGTTTTTGTGAGTGTAATCTTTTTCCTTTGTTTTAAAGGTAAGTCTAGGTTGAACCACATATCTCTGACTAGAGCTACGGAATTAAACGTCTTCCAATATCCGTAATGGGCATTAGGCCTCTTTTCAGCTTTTCCCGTTGCAAATAAAACTAATTGCCGCGAAGATGTTACAATCTTCCTGCTTAACAATAATATCATTAAGCTGATGCAGTATGAATTTGTTTAGATTTCTTTTTAAAAGGTTCCAGATTTTAACTATTGTAATTTACTGATAATTTATTGGCGGTCCCTGGTGTTTAAAAATAAAAGTAGAAATGTTAATAACTTTCTGGCACTTTTAGCTAAGTTAAAGTTGTTGCCCGAAATATGGCTGGCAAAAGAAGACATTTTTATTAACTCAACTGAAATTTGACAGAAAAATTTCATAGAGATTGAAGAGCCTTAGGGGACGTCACAACGTTTTTTTCTGAATTAGTTAGGTTCAGTAATTAGACATTTGTGTGCATCTTGGTAAGAAAATCTGCCTTAACTGTATTACTTTAATTGTACAGTCAACCCATAAAGTAATTTAATTTCTCATTTAGTGGGAACTTCTACATTTTATAAATAGTAATCAATTAATCAGAATCAGTTTATCAAATTAGTACTTACGTATGAAAAAATTGCTATGACTTCAGACATTAAATACCAAAATGTAAATCGTTTTGCGACATTACTTTATGAGTTGACTATACAACAGACATTGGATTTAAATTTGACGGAGTGCGTAAGAGGATTTATTACTATTCAAATTGGAATATGATGTTGAATTCTGTAAATTAAGAAAAAATGTATTTTTTTAATTACCGTTGTTGGAGAACAGATATTTGTAATTCACGACATTCTGATTAAATTGAAACTTTTACAGTTTACTCAATAGCACCAAATAAACTTGAATCTGGCAGTAATCTAGAAAATTTATAAGAACTCAGTACCAACAAATAACTTATACTTCAATTGAAATCGTTATCAGAAAATGTTATAAAGCGTACTTATCCAAATACAAATTCTGATTGAATCCTACATCTCTTCAAGATCGTATTTGATACGATTAAGACTAGATATTCAATCTACTGAATGATTTTAAATTTACGTAACGAGTAACAGTACATTTCATTACTTAAACTCGGTTAAATTCAAATTCAAACACAGCACAGTAGACTGGAGATAAGAAAACGTCTAGCCGCTGCGTTGTAGTGAGCCTTTGTGCAAGATTGTAGTTACTACTATCGCTATCTAGGTTTAATGGTTCAATAAAATAACGAAGCAATAATGTTTAACAAAAACTTTATACATTATAGCTTCATACATATTTGATTGACCATTAATCATTTAGTGGATCATCAAACTATAATATCTTTTAACTGTTATAAATGTTGATAGGTTTCAATCTATATAGCAAATTATCAAAGTGATGAGAACTTAAGCTATTTTAACAAAAAAAAAGAAAGCATCTGCACTACAAATCAAACGATTTTAACTTTCCTAGGCATTACAATCAGCTGTGTTCGATTAGGTAAAGTTTCAGTCGTGTAGGAAATGAATTTAGACAAAACGAACATGGAAACTGTAATTAATAGCGCTTTATTAGTGCAAATACGTGATTTAGGATTAGCTGTTCAACATCGATATTTGTGGCGTGGAAACCACAAATTATAACTACTTGGCGCTAATTAATTGGATGCAGGATAAGCAATAACTGGTTCAATGGTTTCATGACAGCTATTACGGAACGAATTGTATATGAATCTCCCATTCAAATATAACAAAATGGGCAAGAAATCTTAAAAAAAAATCAGTTTCTGTTTATAACTTTTGACGCCACCATAAAACTTAGCAGAAAAAAGAAGATGGCTATTAAATTAAAATTAAATTCGGTTGAATCAGTTAATTGCGTTTCCAAGATTGACATCAATTTGGTTCATTAACTTGTCCAATGTCTAGGTTTATTATTGTCGTAATTAGTAATGTTTTGCAGTAGCAACTATAGTTAAGTCTACTCATCATTATTTCATTGTATCTTCTTACAGTTTTATTCTATATAGAAAACTTTATTATCTTAACGGTATAAATAAATAATTTCTAAATGAAATTGCTCTTGAACCTGTCAGCAGAAAGAAGGGTGATGGATAAATATTTAAAAAGTTCGATATTGACCTCGAACTGTTAGAATGAATATCTACCCATATTTCGGTAGACGATGTCGTCCTAGTCCTACCTCCTTCAATATCAATAAAATGGAAAATGTTATATCCGGTCGATGAGCCGGCTGCATTACATTAGGACAAGAAAATAGTGATAAAGCTGTTTAAAAGTTTTTCACGTTGCTGCGAAATCCGCAGAACAAATTGAGTCTTAGAAAACTGTCGCAATATTTTTGCCAGAACACCGTGATTGAAGGGATGAGTGCGAGGGAGAGGGGGTTAATGGAGCTTTAGGAACGGATATCCATCTCCAGTAGTGACTGACTGACTGACTGGATTGTAGTTGTGTGTTCACTAGTAAATGTCATTTCGCACCGATCCATAATAAAGTGGTTCATCCGGAAGTCCATTATAATGTCGGAAATAGCTTTGGCTTTTTCTTGCAGTTGCATTTACAGGATTTCCATTCTGTGCTCATTCCCCTTTCTATATTTCTCTGTCGTCTTTTTTGCAAGATATTTTATCTAAATTAATCGAATTAAAAGAGGGCATGATATAAATAAACTTTGAAACATCGACATTTTCATGCTTAAACATCAAATTCTAAAATATTGACTTTTACTTCGTGTCACGTTTAATTTAAATTTAGTACAAGCCCTCAAGATAATAGTTAAATGCTGGAAAATTACATTGAATCAAAATTATCCCAACTTGCGTAATAGAAAATTAAATTAAGCAAAGTTGGTGGTTAGAAATTATACTGCGCTAACGGTTATATAATATCAAGCGTTTGGCACGTCATCGGATTTAACAAATATTTAGAATACTAAACTTGCAAGATCCTTGTTATTTATATTCCTATCTTAAAATTGTTGTTTCCTGATGATCTTTTTCATAGTGCCTTTGACGCAATAAATTAGTATGCAAAGCACTTTTACAGTTTATTAGATTGTCATGCAATAAAATTAACACAAATGTTATAAACTAAGTATTCAGCGACAAAAGGAAACTATTTTAACTGTTTAACATATCACATTTTTTTGCAGACCTTCAAAACAAAGCAACTACTTTTGCTTTTAAATCTGCCAATCTTTCGTTGATCTCAACTTCACCTTCAAATTTTGCTCGAGATTTTCCATTTCCCAACTTTTTCCAAAAGATTTTTTAAATTTGCTTCTAGATATCATCAGCCTAATACGAGAAAGGGGAACATTTGATACATTCGAACAATCTCTACAATCTCTAACAAAAAGTGTACTTATCTACGTCAACTCTCATTAATGCTGTTTACATTGAGACGTCGTCTACATAAAGGACGTAGCTAAATAATCATTTTTCGCCCTGTAAGTACTACTTTTAGCGTTATCTTTGAACTTTTCTCAGATATCACGATAGCTATGAACTCCAGAAATTACAACATAACTATATATTTTTGATATCAAGTTCACTTGAAAAGTTTGACATAAGAAGGTTTTTCTAAGATCTCCTAAACGTCGTAACCATAATTCGATTCGTATACAGTTTGACTGCTTTCTTATGCTATGATCAACATCACGTGCTTGTGTATCAAGTTATAATCCCTCAGGAATGTATTTCTTATTTCCCTTCTACATTGCCTTCTCTTATAGGTGTCTATCATCTTTCAAATCTAAATTAAATTCTAAATTCTACAGGACGATTGTTTAAAACCTTGTAACGGTCACTTTTTTCTACCGTTACATGTGTTCGTTTGATTGGTACACAGTTTGTTTTTTATTTTATATAGTTGTTTTCGTTTAGAGAGATGGTTAAGGTTGATGAGTTCAAGCTGAGAGATTAATTAACTGATCTTGTTGTAGTTTTCTCTAAATTTGTTTTTGTAAACCAATTAGGATTGACGATTTGCCTTGTTATTATTATTGTAAACAGGACACAGGGTATAATTAACTTCGACATTTAGTAAACTTCTTGTTCTACTTTCAGGGTATTTGAACGGCTCTTAGCGGGGTAATTTCTGTTGATTGGGTTAGCCACAGGATTTGGTTAGCTGAAAGATTGATATTGATTATGTCATTCAAGTAGGGTTAGAAATTTTTAGTCATTTTGTAAAGCTTATTGTTTATTTATTTATTCTACAGCCTGATAGGTTTTCTTGTCCTCAGCTTTTTTGTGGAGACGGTTTCTGAACCAAGCCTAGTTATTATGGAAATTCCTTCGTGGATTTCAAATAGAAAAATTACCGATTTCCTTGCAGTCGATGCTCATCAGGGTTCTGATCTAACGATATTATCGCCGCACCGTGCTGCTGGTGGCATACTGATCTTAATCTGTTGGAGTTAAACATCTTAAGAACAGTTCTACTTGGTCCAGTCTTCTACATAACGGTCCGCCGTGGGATGGGAACACCACATTCATGAAAAATCGTCCATTCCTTGCACTTATCAAATTTGTTTTTGTCTTAAATACAATATTTTTTAGAAATTTCGTGTGTCAATACTTGAGGACGAAATTCGTGTGTTTAACATACAAATTTAACTTCTGTTCATTCAAAAAGAAATTAATTAACAGATCTGGGAACGTTTATTGAAATTATTATTGGCTTTCGTAAATTGTTTTATTACAGCTGTTTTACCTCTAAGATCAGATCTGTATCGCAGCTGGGTTCTTCGGGGTGAGTGGTGTATTTTTTTACTGCTCCTTTCTATAATTTTTTTGTTACTTTAATTCTAATGAAATTTAATTATTAATTATTAATTCTTTTTGTTTATTACAAGATGTAGATAAAATTCTGATCCTAGATTTATTTGTTGAAATTTTATTTATTTCGAATTTTTCACAAAATTTTTTTTCTTGTTGTATTTTAGATTACCAAAAGTGTGGTGATATATGATAATTCATTATTCTTTCTTGTTCATTCTTATAGATTTTGAACTATACGATAAAGTAATTGTTAATGCTTACATTTAACTTATTGAATTATTATCTAGATATTTAGGTTTATTATCTTGTCCTTAGAAGAATTTACTTGTATTTCTCGACTGGATAATTTATTGAGAATTTTCTTTGACTTTGAATTCTTGTATTGATCTTTTGTGTTCTTTTTATTGTATGTGTAATTTTCGTATCTGCGCTCAAGGCCAACAACCGAGATTTAGCTGGTCTAGGACCATAGTGATCCTAGTTAAATGAAGTCACTATTATATGTAACGCAAGGTTACGTTACAACGTTCCCAGATAATATGAGACCTAAGCTAGTTTCCTGCCTTAAATCTTTAAAACGTAAATAAGTGAAGAAAATGTTGTAACAAAAAAGAAAAATGATGTTCATTTAATACATTAAATAAAGAATTTCAAAAGGGCAAGTTAGTGAAAACTATTGTACTTGTAACCTATTTCTAGGACACCCAAGTGCAAGTGAGCATTATGTAATACAGTAATGTCTACATGTCTAGATACATGTACGGCCCTACCAAAACCGTAACCGTAGATATTATGTTCGTCATAAAACCAGTAGATATACATCAAATCTGCATATGTGACTATTATAAACACCAGGCAAAATCTCTCAGAACTCCAGCAAAATGACCGTCTGTATGTAAATGTTTCTGTAACATTTCTATTAAAACAGATGAAAGCCAGAACGTTTTAAGAAAAAAAGGGATAAAATACCTACAATAGTTTCAAGATTCGTTTTCAACTAAAGGTAACTCTTTTGTATACAATGAGGGCAGAAAGCCAAAATAAGCATTTTGAAAAAGGTACAGAAAGAATTTTTGTCGATACTTGTTTTAATTCATAAAATACTATCTCAAGGTTTTTAGCTACATCTGGTATATCAAAAGAGTTCTGGCTTAAACAAATTTGAAAATCCAAATACAGTATCTTAAAGGTATCACAACAGTATTGGTATTGGCACGCGAAACGTGAAAGATCAACACTAGTAGGTAAGAAATTAAAAACGACAGAAGCAGGCTAAGTTCAAATTCGATATAATCTTTGGAAGAAAGTATCCACTATCTCCTCTCCTCCATAATCATCAATCTTCTCGACTGGTTTGTTGCAACCGTGTGTACCACGCATGACGATTCTGGGTCAGCTGTTTAAATTTTTGATATGTTTGGCAGTTCATATCTTGCATACTTTGCGGTGTATATTGTAATCTTGGCCGTCCCTGTGCGTTTTTGCTCTCTATCACCCCCTCTAGTATTGTACTCATTATGCCATCATGTCTTAGTATACCTAATATCCTATTAAGGTATCTCTTCTCTTTGTGATGTATTTGCACAGAGTTTCTTCTTTTTCCTGGAGTCTTGCTAATACTTCGTCATTGCTTACCCGTTCTACCCAACTGATTTTCATTATCCTTTGGTAGCATCATACTTTAAATAACTAGTTTTTTCTCTCGCCTTGAGATATTGTTCAGCTTTTGCATCCGTATAGCAATACTCTAAACGTACACTTTTAATAGCCGTTTTCTGTGTGCAAGAGATATTTTATTTGATATCATGAGGCTTTTTTCTGTTGCAAGCTATTTTTACTTGAGCAATTCTTGACCTAATCTCCGTGCTGCTTTTTCCGTCTCTAGTAATTATACTTCCCAGGTAGCAGAAAGATTCAACTTTTTGGAGTTGTTGCCCATCTAGAGATACTGCTGCTTCTTCTTGGCTTGTTTTACTGCATACCATTACTTTCGGTTTTGTTTCCACTATCTGTGGCTTCAAACAGTCGAACTATAGGAGTTTCAAAGCGAGGAAATGTCCAGTACTACTGGCTATTGTTTTGCCACACCGAATTACAAAAATGAAAAGCTCAGAAGCCGTCTCATTGTAATAAATAGAAAAAGCTTTGAATCCATCTCAGGGATTCAACTTGCAGTATCACAGGAGGGAGTAAAAGTTCCTAATTCTTGTTCGGGGATTAGGATTCATCTTGAGGATTCAATTACCGCACTGTAAATAGTAGAAGTTCTAAATCTGTCACAAGGATTTTTCAAAGAGTAAAACAAATTTAAAAAAGAATTCCGCACTTTGCGTTATTTGAATTATTAACTTCCAAAAGGAAACTAATCTAGGTGCCTTAATTTCTCTTACCGTCGCAAGTTCGTCAAACAGAAACCAGATTCCTGTAGCTGAGGGTTTAAAAAATATCAAATAGAAGAGCTCTATGATTTGGGAAACCTTACAAGTTACAACTGCCTAAATCTTGACCATGAATTTCGAAAATCTTTCACGTTTAGGAACTTATAAACTTTGTCTCAAAACACTGTTACTTATGGACCGTATTAAGAATCAAGAGATATTTTAAAGATTAACCAGTAAACAGTCACAATGTGATTATTCAAAGTGACGACTCAAAACTTTTTAATTTTTTGAAAATTTTTCTGAAATTTATTTTATTCATAGAACCAAATAAGAATTCAAAGCAATTTTAGAGACCGACCATTAAATTGCAATTCTAATTTATCTGAATTGTATTTGGAAAACAGCAATTCAGTTATAAAATGAAATAAATTAAGTAAAATGAAAAATATCATAATATATTTGGAATATTTTGATTTCTACAGCTAATATTATTTTATTAGAAATTATTAAGGATTCAGGGTTGAAAATAACAAAACTAAAATTTCTGAATTCCTACTTGTTTCTATTAATTCTACATATTATAGATGTTTTCAAAATGTATCTATCTTTATCTATATTTAAAATTAGACTACTGACGATATAATTTTTAACTGTAAAAGAGATTTAAGCATATAATGTACGTTTCCTAATTAGATAATTGTCAAGAAAGCGCTCGTATCTAACTTACTTTGTCAGAGAACTATCACGGGACACCCTCGCTATTGGACAAATAAAGGTCATCTGCCGGTGTTAGATGACGTCTCAGTTATTACTAGACCATAAGGACATTTTATGTGCTACCCCTTAATCAAGAAATGTCACTGCCTCACTATATGTTAACCGTGTACAATGAGAAGCAGCGACGAGACATAATAAAACGCCATTTTGGTAGGTCTACGATTATGAACTTCTGCAACATCTAGCTAACCGACACAGAATATAATTTTTTCTCTTTGTAATATAATATTACATGATTGGCAATTAAGACACGTTTTGATTAGAATGATTTTTATTTTAAAGCACCAATCATTATAACAGATAAATAAATTTATTCTACATAAATTTAACCGAAAGTTGTATTCTATAGTAGCCAATTTAAATTTATTTGGTCAATAAACTTGTTCTTTAGATAATTACCTAAAGATTTATCTTAGTTTTATAATACTAGTCCCAAAAATTAGTTATATAATTTATTTTTTTGCTCTTGTTCCTTCAGTTTTTCCTTTCACCCAAACAATGATTTCATTTTCACACGTATGTATAGATCTGTGAGAGGTAAACCCTTTTTCGTCGTTATTGCTTACAGTTCAGTTTATAAACCCCTTTTTCCTACAACTATGTTTATATACCACCATTCCGTTTTACGAAAATGATTCCAAGTCTACGTGTTTGTTTATTTTGTTGTTTCATGTCAACTAATTGATAACACAGGACTGTATCAAAGTGCAGAACAATTTATCACGTTTTAATTCTAAATCCAATACTGCTGATTATTGAACTGCCACAAAATCTCACAAGTTAAAAGTTAGGGAAGTTAATGATACTACCTAGTGTTTACTGAATTTGCATTCTATACCTTTTCAATTTCCAATTGAAAGCAATAAATCTCAAATAAACTTCAAGATAAAACCAACACTCATTAAAGTTGATTATGTCAATTTGAAGTCAATTTGTCTCAACATTAAGTTGTTTATTCCCAGTCTAAAACTGATTGTTCCAATTTACGATTGACTAACTTGTCCTGTCGTCCGAATTATGTAATCCTCCTAATATCTTTCAAAGAAAAATACTTGTATACGATCTTCGATTTTAATCACTTTTGTTTCTGCATTTAGAAATCTGAGTCTTTCAGACAATGCCTATCAACATTTTTGATAATAGAGCTCTTAGGATCTTTGTTTTCTGGTGTGGGACACTTACAATTCTGCACTAAAAATGAGTTAAGCTTCAACAAACAGTATATTTCTCCGATTTTGCAAACTCAATAAATAAACAATTTAATTATAAACAATTCCAAATAACTCTAGAATCTCGTTTCGAACAGAAGGGAAACTAAAGTAGTAAAACCTGAGCGGCATTCTTGATTGAAAGTGCCATAATCTGTGTGAGCAATATATGGTATCATTAGTCGTTATAGTTTTATACAAATATCACTCTTTTAGTAAACATTGTTTCCAAAACGCATTTATTTCAATCCGTCTTTGAGATCTTCATCATCTTTAGTTTTCCGGACGAAGTGACCAGAGAAGTAGTACCTTTATTTTAAGGCTACCCAATTAATGTTAAATGCGATAAAAATTAATTTGAAGAGATTGTCTTATAAAATTTTTTACAAAAACTCAACAAAGCGGGAAGAAAAGGGTTTAGAGACAAACAGAACTCTTCATTTTTTATGTAAAAAGTGTCTTTTACTTCTATCTGTATTAGAAGCTATAGCTTCTCTGAAAACTAACCTAAACAAGGCGTCCGGAACGATGTGTTCTTTACCTTTCTGATGAATTATTTTAAAGCAATTTGCTCTGACGATCTTTGAAATTATTCAGCCATGCTTAACTATGAAAATCCGTGACTACAGTAAATCAAGTACTTTCAGTCAGAATATTCCTCAGCCGGTCAACATCCCATTTCACATCCTGTAACAACCAAGTTGGTCACCACCAACTTACGTCACAAACTTTATCAATTTATAGAAGATTTCCAGCTCCATCCACTACTGACAATTTCTCCATAATACCATTTGTGTTTCCGTAGGATATTTTAGTTAAAAATATCTATAAGGTTACGAGCACATCTCCACAGCTATCATTTGCTGAGCCACAACCCAACAACATAGTTAACTATCGAGAAGGAGTACGCCGCTCTGTCAACCTGTCTGTACACTTATCAATACACCCCATCAGCTGAAGACAAAAAGAGATTATTTTAAAACGGCCGCCGGCTTAATCCGTAAATTTTCAACGAACAGTAAGAGTACTTTCACTATAACAACAAAGTTTTTCAATATTCTATAGGACTGCTAAGTACTCTTTCTATGTTACGAAATAATTATTCTACGCACGATTAAGAAAGTGGCATGCTCAAAACAGTCGTAATGCTCCAATAAAATCGCCAATTGTGAAACGTGGGTTTGAAGAATAAGCTTGTAATGCAAATTAGGAATTCACAGAATGGATGCCGCTACCAAAGCTTTTTCAAATTTTTGAAAGGAAGCTTCCACTTAGTATTCCGTATAAACCTAGTTTCTTTGCTCGGTAATTTATTAAGCAGAACGATGAACTCTGAATATGACGGAACGAATCACTTATATCGTCTTTAGGGAAAGAAAATTGCTTTTTCCGGACCTACATGTAAACTGTTACCATTTGCGACATAACCTAGATATTTTAATTTAAATCTGCAGAAATGACTAGACTCACGATTAACAGTAGGACGTGCTCTAGCTAATCTATCCAATACTTTAAGAAGCATCTTCACATGCTTATCAAAATCAGGAGTCACTACGATAATGTTATCTCAATAACAAAAAATCGGCTGCAGTTCTGGCTCTAAGATGATGTCGACGAATACTTAAAAGTTCACTTTCTGTGAACTGAATTAATCCTTTACCAGGTACGATGAATACGGTATAAGGACGACTGCCATCTTCTAATTCGACCTGTCAATAAACATTCTTGGTATCCTAACTGCTAATATATCTTGTAGATTTATTGTTCTCTGTCACTGTTCAACTTCCGAAAACTAACACAAAAGCATTGGGTGCCATCGTTTTTAGGAACCAATAGTATTGGAAAGCACCATGCACCCAAAAACTTCTCTACCACTCCAGATGCTATATCATTTAACTCTTAGTTGATTAATTTTTGTTTACGCAAAGAAACGGGGTAATAACGCTGCTTAATGAGAGGGCTCTCAGTAGTAATGCAATATTTCATATGGTTAGTACAACCTAATCAGTCTTAAGGGCGCCGTTGAAAATAATTGTTAACAGGTGGTAATTCAAGTTTCTGATCTAAAATCAAAATACGAGGTGTGTGAGAAAAGTAATGAGACTGGCAACACTGCGGGAGATCTGGCAACGTTGTGTCTACCGGCCTGTACTAAACCGGTTTGTTTATCGCTTCCACTTCCTTAGTCCGAGTTACAACTCCGTGCAGCTAACACATTATTTTTGACAGCGCCATCAGTGAAGTTGTGTTTTTGTTGCGTGTTACAGAAATGGAGCATCGGAATTTAGAGCAACGTTGTGCAATAAAGTTTTGTGTTAAACTTGGTGAATCCGCGAGTGTGACTTTTGAAAAGTTGAAACAGGTCTATGGGGAACAGTGCTTATCAAGAGCACAAGTTTTCCGCTGGCACAAATCATTTTTGGACGGCCGAGAACACGTTGAAGATGAACCTCGCTCAGAGAGACTTTCAACTTCAAAAACTGACGAAAACCTTGAACGTGTGAGGGGTCTTGTGAGATCAGACCGTCGTTTAACAATAAGGATGATGAGTGAAGAGTTAAATTTAAACACTTTCACCGTGCATAAAATTTTGACAGACATCATGACAATGCTCCGTGTCACACAGCAATTTCCATCAGTAAATTTGTGACCTCAAAACGCATTACTGTTGTTCCTCATCCCCCCTAATCACCTGATTTGAGTCCTTGTGACTTTTTCCTTTTCCCGAAATTGAAACATGTCCTAAAAAGACGTCATTTTGGAACTCTGGAGAACATTCAAAAGACTTATTCTATAGCTAGTTCTAAATCTCCTTGTCTTCCATGTAACTGTTCACTTTGGTTTACCCTTTAACATTTCTTATTTTATGTAGATTCTGTACAGTAAATCTGGGCACTGTATGTTTCGTGTTCGCGATAATATTTTCCTAAAAAACCAAGTGTTTCCGTTCCGAACAATAAAGGCATTTTAAATGCTTCAAACAATTTTACTTTGAAATTAGAAGTAAATTCTAAACGTTTTTGGAACCAATTATTTTAATATCGTGAGATCTATTTCCTTGCCAATTAAGCTAAAAGGTAAAGTTCACAAACAGGTTGGTAAATAAAAAAAAAGTTTTATTAGGAAATATTGGTTGTGTTCATTTGCTACGAAGTGTTTACCTTCAACACTAAAGTAAACAGAAATTTTTTGCACTTTTTTTCTTCTTTAATTTAAAGTTATTACAAAGACAAACGTCAATTTTTATCAAGTTTATATGAGTTTTGTTCTTATCTTCTTTAATACTGTAAACATTTAGGTTTCAAACTTTTCCCAAACATAATTTTAATCTAAAAGCTTTTCAGTTTTAAATTGGTGAAGATTTTTATCATGTGCCAAATTTATAGGTCAATTTTTCTAAACGTGATAAAATTGGGGTTTTCGAGTAGGTAGATTTTAATAAGAACTATCTGGGAAATAGTGGTCCTGAGAATGTATGTTCTGAAAAGGTTCTTGTTATTAAACGAATTTGTATGCTGTTATAATTTTTGTACTACATGTACTATGCGTTTCTGTAAGATTCATAAAATCCGCCAAGAAAACGCATAAAAGTTTTCTTATATTAAATTTTTTTGTGTTTTGTCGGATAACGTCCGTAGTAATCTCGTCTAATATAAAACTTGTTTGCTGTAACATAAAAGAGGAACCAAGTGGAAGCCGTTACCTCCTTCTTTTTCGTTTCTTCGTGCATTTTATATCGCACCGCACTAACTTTTTAAACTTTGTGCATATGCATAACTTCAAGATATAAGTTAGAAGAATTCCTGGAAAAGCAACCGAGAGAAAAGTATATTAACGTTTCCTTATGTAACTTTCGGTTGAATAGTAGTATTAGCTACGCAGGAAATGCAAATCTTTACTTTTACGGAACTGATTTGTATGAGACAAAAGTCAAACAAAAACGGAATTGATTTTTTCAGTTCTGTTTGTCGGATGGAAGGAATAATAAAAATATTTGCTGTTACTACAATAGAATGTTTGTGTTTCTTTCAGAAGAAGAAATTAAATTTTAAACCGAAATTTAGTAAGACCTTCTATTTATTGAAGAATTCATAAAAAAGTAGGCACCCACGCATAGATTATGACGTATTCAGAAATATAAATTCTCTGTCTCCGCCAACACCTTCTAAACCTTCCCAAATTTGTTTCGGGGGAGGAAAGCGTTTTATGTTAGTACTACAAATATAAATCTCTTAAAGCTTTTGCAAAAAAACGGTATTAGACTTTCATGATTAATTTAGAAGGGTTTCCTAGTTAGGAAAAATTGACCGTATCTTCTCTTTATCAAATTAACTATCGCTAATTTATCAAAGCTGACAAATTTACATTGATCTTTCCTGGAAAGTTACAGTCTGAGAGAGGTGGAAATTTAAAGGTATTGCAAATTTTGCTTTTACTTTAATCGGTTAGCTTATAGCTATTATATATACAATCTTTTATTTCTAAAACATCCAGACTAAAAAAATCTCTGGGGCAGTTCTACTAACTTTCTACGTCTGAAGTTGGACGTATTGCATTTAGGGTTCAGCGACCAGTGGCTCCCAGATCTAAGTGGTCACACTTGTAAATAAGTGAAGCAAAGTGATTAACAAAGGCAACAAGTGTTTAATAATGAACTACATTTAGTAGTTGGTCGAGTAACCCTTAACCTACCGGTTGAATTAGAATAAGTACTAATAAGACCAATTATATAAAGGAATGTGGTCAATTTCAAGTTATTTATATCTTTCGTCAATTGTTAATTACTCTACCAAAGCTAATAATATAAAATTGTCTACCAACTTTCAGAGTTTCTATACTGGGCGATTTATAATGAGTGTAACAAACTTTGACGACTAGTTCTAGAAGTTATTTTAAACAAAAAATGTCATATGAACCTAGGTCCTATTTCACTTAATTACAGAACTAAAAGAGATCAAATAATGAGAAGTAGGAAATACGTAATTGTTAAAAATCTAGTTACATTTTAAAAAATAAAAAAATAAAAAATAAAAATAAAATAAAAACGACATAGAAGTCGTGTGTTTAGTTACGCTTTAATTTGAAAATAAGAGAAAGTGAAAGACTTGTAACAGGTGCTGAAAATGTGTCCCTTGAGACTGAATACAAGCATGACACCTGCTGATCATAGAGCCATAAACATGAACGATGACATTGTCATTACGAATTTGATCTGCCACATCCATCCAACGTAACACCGCAGACCTGCTCTTTTAGGTGACCCCAAAGGTAAAAATTTAAAGGATTTAGATCTGGAGATCTTGAAGGCCAAGTGACACGATCCCACGACCAATCCATCTGTTAGCATAATGCATGCTTAGCCATTAGGTTAGTTGTCTTTCATAACTTCATACCACATTTGTTACCGAATATGAAGTGAAGCGTCTTCCAACATCTCAAAAAGTCTTCCATCTAGGAAAGTAGTATGTCGTTCTGCATTTAGGCGATCATGAAGAACTTCGATATGAAGCAACCACGAGTTAAAAATGCCAGTCCAGGTATTAACATTAAAACGATGTTAAAATCTTGATTGTGCGATGGCATGGGGATTTTGGAGAGAACATAAATGGTAGTTGTGGGTAGTATTAATACCATCTCCCATAAAATTGAGCCTCATCAGTTCACAATATTCTATCTATAAAATTTGGATCTTTGGCAATCTTGCTTAACAACCATGTACAAAACCACACGTCAACCATAATTCTCTGGCTGTAATGCCTGAACTCGTTGAATGTGATAACAATGCAGTTCTTCGCGTTGTAATGTCCTCCACACAAAGTGCTGAGAACGGTGCAACTGTCTTGCGATGCATCTAGTACTAAGCGTGCGTAGGGTTGACCAGAACAGCATTGATTACAAGTTCTTCATTGTTGATATTGCCTTCTTCAACGTAATTACCAGCATTATTATGTACAGCAGTTGTACCAGTCTTACGAAATTTTTGAAAAGCACTACCAAAAGCTCTATGAGAACGTTGCTGTCTATTTGGATATCTGCGACGATATTCTCTGGACGCACGACGAGCATTATCATTACAGTGACCATACACAAAAACAATATCGGTACGGCATATTCAGCTGAACTAAAACTTGGCATTTTTTAGCAAACCCTCTCGTACTAAACGTGAATTAATTACAATAACCTAGTAAAACTGATAAACTAATGATACCCTTAAAGATGTCATCCAGATTTGAACGGAGCACCAGTGACTAAACCATCAGCATTGCATTTTCTCCAAGGATTCTTTAACCATCCAATGATCCAACAATTTAGGAAACTGTACAGGACACCCATTAAATGTATAGAATGTGGATAATTATAAGTAGTTACTGTTTCTTTAATTACTATAGATAGAAATATTCCAGCTTATAAGCACCAAATTAAAGACTCCGCGTGCAAATATCGGATTTCCAAGGATAACATAATTATACAGTTACATTCCACAAACGCCAATTAAACTAAAAAGTAGCCGCACCAATTAAAATCAGAAAACTTGAAAATTAATTTCTATAAGAAATCGTTCTACTCACGACCTTTTCATCACTGTCATTTTACTAAAATAAAATAGACATTTATTCCAATAGCAAGCAAGAGGATTGTTAATCAATTCTTAACAAAATTTAAAAAATTGAGGGAATGATAGTTATTTAATTTATGTAATAATTTCAAATTAATGTACATAATAAACTTTAAACCTAATATAGTGAAATAGGTGTGAGATTGTCACGGTATAGAAAGGAAATTTTGTGCGTCACATTGGCAAAGCTGTATAGACTACCGTCCTAATTTTTTGAAAACAGCCCTGGCATTTCTGATCGCTTTCTAAAATTCCAAGTACCCTATTGACAGACAACCAATTTCTCTAGCAACCCGAAGACGTTTAGGAAGAAAACGGAGATGAGTATGATACGTATTAGGTGATAAGATCTCTAATTTCACAGTTTGACAGGCAGTTAATGAAGGTAAGTTGTAAAACCACCTAGATGTTTTGAACCATAGAGCGAGAGCACTATCAGGCTCAAGCTTAAATCTAGTAAGATTTGGTTGTTGCCCCTGTCTGTGGTACAACGGTAAAGGGATCTGAAAATCTAAAGCTGATCCACTTTTGAGGGACGAAGCCTGTTCTGGGGTTACAGCAGATAGCCTGTGGGAGGGCTAAACTCGATCCATGTTCGTAATTCGACTCTCTTAAGAAACGAGATAGAAGGCAAAACAAGAAGCCCAATTTTTAAACCATGCAGGCAAAGCCTTCTCCGTGTTTGTGTTTATCATTCATAAAAAGATGAACGAAGGGCAAAGCTCAATCTTGGGCCACCGGAGTTCGTTTGTAGTTTGGTGAAACCTGATCAATCTTTGTATTTAGCTCTTTTCGAAGGTTGTTAAAAGACAAAGTCCAACCTTGTAACGTTATTTTCCTTTTCTTAATATTTGCGTTTTAAAATATTTATATCATTTAAGTTTTGGTGTTTTAAATAACTTTATCGAATTTTCGCTGATAGCAAAAATCGTTATATTTATCGAACATTTTTGCAATTTAAAATTATTTTTGTGTTAAATCTTGATTATTTTATCCTATTTGTCTAGACAAAACGTGCCGTTTCTAGGAAATCTTTAGTTGAAGCAACGCACTGTCTGCTTTGTTGGTGAATTCACAGAGCGTAAAGGTCGAGTAGAAATATCCTTTTTTGCATAGAGTATTGTTAAGTATTGTTGAGGTTGTTTTATCGTTTGCAACTGACTTTCATTTAATGTCTCGGCAGATGCTGGTGGCGGAGCTTAATGCCCCCAGCAAGAGCTACGTAGGAATTTTTGTCATCCGTGAAGGAAAAACGTTTTCTGTCTTCAACAAAAGAAGTTTCGCTTTGGGGAGTGTTAGCTTTGAAATATTGCATTACATATTCTCTCGTTGTTTGATTTGATTGAACATTTTGGGTTGTTATGTAAATCTTTGCGGAGGTAAGTTCCGGAAGATTAAAACAAATCACTCGTGCTAGAGTGGAGTTGAAATAATATGTGATTACAGAGAAGATTCTTTTATTAGTGTGTTTTACCGTGGGTCGGTGATTCTCGACCCATTTTGTCGGTTGTGTGGACCTGATCGTGCTAACTCTTCTTCCCCTAGTTTGTGTAGCAAGACGATTTCGCTGTTCTTTTTGTTTGTGTGGAACCTTCGTTTTCGTTATGTTAACACCAACTGTGGACTAGATAAATCTGTTGGTGACGCTGGACGTAGTTAACTGCGTGAAAACAAAGTTTGAAAAAACAAGGAAATGTTTTCTGCTTATAAAGTTCTCCTTCTCGCTTAAAAGCGAATGGACGTTTTGGTTGTATGGACGACCCCGGTCGTAGGTTTGAGCTTGTTTATTATAACAAATACTGTGAAACCGACACTGAAACGAAGTAGGTATGCCAAGTGAGCCGCCCCTCTTTTAATGTGTTTTATACTTTATGCATTGTTATATTTTGCCAATGTACAGAACCTGGCTAAAGCGATCTTGGATTTTGTTGCTGTGGTAAGATTGTGGTGCATATTAGCTGTGAGCGTTATTTACGTATGTGTAAACTTTCTTCAAGCAAGAACATCGAGCACTGATTTTGAGTTTATTAGATTATGCACAGCGTCCAGGGCGGCCTTTTTAGTGCACCCATGTATAGGGTATTTTTATTTAGTGTACCCATATACAGGGCGTTCGTCAATGAGAGGCCACATTGATGAATACATTGTCTACGACTCATTGCTTCTGGCGCCTTATAGTTTCGTGATATCTACAGGTAAAATTTAATATTCTCCTTGAGTTTGAGCTAACTAACCATTTTGTAGCTAAATTATTTGTGAACCACGCCCGTCTCCGACATTCGAGGTGCTGGTTTTGCCCGTTACAACCTGTTTCCATAATTAATTCCTCGAGAAAGCTAACTGAGGGCGGAGCTGCACTTGTTTTTCCACCAAAGCGTATCCCAACAGAAGTTAACCTCGTGGCATATGGGGGGAGCCTACAAATGGCGCAGCGAAGCTATGAAACACCTAACGGCGTATTTCAATTCTTGTATGAGAAATCTCTATATGCGTTTTGAAGTCTTAAGTGGCTAACTATCTTAAATACTTTTTGTACGACATTTTCTACCTGCTATCAGTTGTTTTTTTTTCTCTAGGGGCTAAACTACTTCCCCAGCAGGAATTTTATTCAAGTTCTTTTTTATACCTTTTTGGTAATTATAGAAAGATATATAATAGCATTATATACAGGGAAAAAGTCACTTTTAGAGCTCTATGTGATCATCTCCGAACACACCTCGCGCTGAAATCTGTTACCTTTCCCCCTTGAGTAATAAATAACTCTTTCTTGCTTATCTGCCTGCCTAAAATTAAATTTCAATTGTCTAGAAATCCGCTCTTTATTTACGGGTTAACCTACTCGGCACATTTATTCGCGTTTCTGACGATTCGTGTTCTTTAGTTCTCTCTTATGCCCGAAACCATACATAAAAATTTGAAACAAGAATAATTAGAAAAGATAATGGCAAGCTATCTGAGGTTGTAGGCTAGTTTGAGATGATAAGTCTTTAGTCAATAAAAATTGTCCTATTTTTGAAAATCAGAATAAAATTGCCTATTCCGTTAATATACATACATGTATGGCACGTGAAAATCCCTGTAAGGAAAAATACTTCTGTTTAATGGAACTTTATGAGAAAAGCTTACTTGGTGGTTTGCCACGGTTCACGAAGAAAAACTCTGAAAATTCGGTGTATAGTGTGGTTCACAAGTTCCATTTTGGCTATTTTTTGCCTGACTTTACCAGAAGTTATGATTGAGGTATCATTCGATTCGGAATGGCATTTAGAAACTTTTCGAATATTTCAAAGTACCGCGCAAAAAAATTGCAAAAGTTATAAACAAATTCGTAAAAAACAAAAAAGGGGTTTTGTTTTTTGCAAATATCTTGGAGAATATTGCAAATATCCGAAATCAAAAAAAAAGATCCTTAAAGAGCAGGAAATGTCCTACAAAGGAGTCCTAACTCCCGTAATTGTGCCACCAATATTTATAATTTTAATTTAGAGGTAAAAAGAGGGCTAAAAACGCGTGATTGGCCGCCGCGCGCGGCGTTTAGTCTGCTCTTTAACAAAAAAAAATTTTTTTACCTATTAAATATAACTATTAAGGAATAAAAAAATTCAGGTATCATTGGGATGACACCTCGATCATAATTTTTGGTAAAGTCAGGCAAAAAATTGCCAAAATGGAACTTGTGAACCACACTAGTAGTTAAGTTCTAGTTATGCGTAGAGTAGTTGCTTCGTAGTAAGTTTATAGTTCATAAGTTTCCAATTTAATTTGTTTCCTTACGACATCGACAGGTAACTACACTCATTACAAATAGGTATGTAATACTGTTCTCAACAAATTATAAATTGCTCTAATGTACATGTCTCAATTTTTTTCTCTGTGAAACAACTATTATTCGTCAAAATATTGTCCCGTCGCTACTGCGAATCTCATAGTAATTTTTACGGGAACTTTCTTTCCGTGTATGAATACATTACAAGCTCCGTGGTTGATAAATAACCTAAAGCTTTATAAACTGTTAAATAATGACATTCTAGAAAGCTTTATGGTTCTGTTGAAAATCAAGTCTATGCCTTCAAAGAAGTTTCATAACCTTATAATCCTTAGTGTGTTAACTAAAATGCAAATAAATTCCCTTCAAACATGCTTAGTCTGCTCTTATAAAAACGACGTATCTAATAAACGTTGCAGAAGGATAAAAATTTGTTCGCCTTGGTTGAGTTACCTTGAATATTATAATTAAATTTGTCTGGAAAAGTTATATATCCACGTAGAATTTATTAGTAGACCCGAAATTGAAGCACCTAATACCGTATACTACGTGGGCACTAGGTAGGTATGTAGTATACTTTCCCAGCTGTAATGAAATATCAGGGGTATGCTTATTTAATTATACTTTTATTATGTTTTGTTTTACATTTCGTGTGTTTTTTTGTGTTAACGTTTTTATTTAATATCAGAAATGGGGTCACATCTTTTTGGTGGAAATTATTAAGTGGAGATTTAATAAAATCCAAAATGAAAGAAATGCAAATGGGAGTTGCGCAAAAATTGTTATTTGAAATCTTCTCTTATTTCTCGAAGATCAAGAATAACAGATAATGCTTATTTCCTAGCGATGGGACATATAAATAGAAGATAATTACAGAATGATTGAATTATTACTGTATTGTAGGTTGAAGTCGATGGTTTAATAATTAGAGAGGTCGCTTTGTTTACATTTTATTTATTGCTTGCAGCGACGTGGAACAGTTTTACTTATATTTACCTTTTCGTTGTGTGTTGAATTTGAGTGGTTCAATTTCAAATAATATTAGTTGCTATTTAGATTTACATTCCAGGAAATTTAATACTCTTCTTTAATTTGTTAACTCATGGTCATGATGAAAACTCCAGTGGTGTCTAAGAACGTCTCATTATTTTAGTTGATCAGGGCATACACTTGAAGTTAGAAATTCAAAAACTTGTGCTAATTCCGTTTTCAATTTGGAGCTACGTAGTTGGTCGATGTTTTCATTCTCTGTAGTGTAAGACTTAAAGCAAATGTAGATGGCAGAATTTAACAAAGCAACCCAAATACTATTTTGTTAAACAACAGAAGGTCGTGTTCGCAAACCAACGTTAATTTTAAGGATCTGTTTTACCGTGGGAACGAATTTCTGTCTTTTTTCTTCTTATTAAGATGAGGTAAAGGTATGCCGTTGTTAAATTTTAATCAATGCTGAATTAGTCATGCTTCGTGAATATGGCCCGAAGTGTTTTCGAAATAACAGTTCGTTTTAACAGAACGAATAACATCTCAGTCTTTAAGATTTGCTTTTTGGCCCCGAGGTAAGACACAGATGCATTTCTCATTACAATACTAAATATAGACGTGATGTCACAGACCTCCAATAATGTACTGGTCATTTTGTATTGGTTATAACAATCAAAATGGTAAAACCTTCTTCCTCGTCTAGTCTACAATCGATCAATTATTTAAAAGAAATTGTTAGCACAATCAAATTATTTGTTCCCAAGTTATGAAATTGGGGAAGACCCACGAAAAAACATAAAATTAAAGAAATCCCTTCAGGATTTTCTTGACAACAGCATTAGGCTCTTTTAGTAGCAGTTTCAGTGCGAGTTGCAAAATCAAGTCAAGACAAGATTGTTATTTCATTGATTGTCCTTTATTTATACCTTCTAGAAATAGTGTACTTCTACCTTTTAGTGACTTGTTGACATCTTTAACTGGTTTTATGGTCTTCTAAGAGTCAGATCTTAACCAACAAAACAATAACTTGGACATATTATAAATATTAATTTTGAAAATTTCTGAAAAGCTGGATTCTTACAGTTGTGTAATTATAAATTTAAACTTAAACCAACTGATCTTTGAAAAGGGAATGTTTGGGGGTTCTAGCATAGATGATCAAGAATTTCATTTTATAGTCGCTTCCCCATAAATGCATTTTTTGAAAATATTTCTTCCATTTGCCAATGCTGATATAACTCGATTTATATAACATTTTGCGAATTTTTATTGTTTCTGGAAACGTTTTCAAGCTTTCAACTATCTTGTCTGATGGTCAACATAGTGATGGATTGAAAACTAAATACTTCTAGAAACCTTGTTGTGTTTTTTTTAGAATTAATTATTCCATTTGATGCCTCTTTATAAAATTGAATAAGATAGTTTGGTCCTCTACCCTACAGTAGAAACCATCTTTCTGGTTTTGCTAGATGCAAACCCTTGAAATCCTCTAGTAGTCGAAGTGCAAACAAGAGCAAAATGATTCTGAACACCATTGTTGATAGTAAGGGTTCGGTAATTTCCTAAAAACTGCAACTTTATTATTTGTGTAATTATGGGATTAAGTCTAGTGAGAGAAAAAATTGCGGAGTGCAGCATCGCATATTCAAAATCTTCTAAATGAACCAACCTTTGAATCATCAAAAACCCAATCTGATACAAAATTAATTTTTTAAGTATTTACCCCTGAAAACTAAGTTATAAAGTTGCAGTTATGTTTGTGAATCTTATCCATGAAATAAAATGTAGCAACTTAATAAGTAGCCAATCTTACAACTGAACAAGCTGACATTCATGTGTTATGACCCACTGTTTGAAAGCAAAAACACAACTGTGTACAGATAATAACGAAACTCCATAAAATTAACAATATCTTTAAAATTTTTGCAAACTGTATTTGCAGCCAAGTAGATAGTCGCAAAATCTTCCAGTGTGATAAGAAACCACATGATTTAAGAATACGATTTTGAGGATGACTCAATAAGCACGCACAAATTTGAAAATCTCAGAGCTCTTCTTTTCTAGTTTACGATTAACAATTAACTGCTTCTTAAAACTACTTGGACCTAGACTTGATTTGTCAAAATGAGACCAAAAATTAAGCAATTTCGTATTGGTTCTGTCTGAACATTGCATTTTACATCTGACCGTTAGTTGTTTTATTTGCTAGTATCCTTCTTACGAAAAAGATTGTTTTGAAGAGTACTTTGGCCTGGTTTTTAATGGGCTGTGATGTCCAAATTGTTTAATGTGGGGAACAACAAATCTCTACTCTTGAAGATCTCAAATTATACTCCATAAGATCACAATTAGGTCTTCCTACACAAGTTCCAGTCTTAACCAGGCTAAACCATAAACCTTATTCTCAAAATCCTTTTTGGCTTTTTGAGTCTGGCGCTGTCATCTCGGAAAAAGTTAGGCTTTTCGAACCGCTCGTACTCTTCGGGCGGATCAGACTAAATCATCAAACTTTTAAAACCAATTGAACTTTTCTTTAAGAAGCTCCTTATTTCGCTAACATAATGTAAAGGTGAGTTTTATGTTTGATTTGTTAACAAATAAATCCCGCTAGTAACTGATTCCTTATATTAGACTTAAGGAGTGCTTCTTTGTAAACCATTACAATGAAGTATCTTCAGGTAATTGGAAAATCTACAGATCGACTGGATCGAAACTAATACAAATGAAGATGAATTTCTTTAACCATCTGTTTGTATTGTTTAAGCTGAAAAACTGAGCTATACAAATAACAAAAAGCGACGAATAACGAAAAGGCCTAATACATGCCCAGTTCGGAGTTAGTCTATCCAATACAAAGATTATCAAAAGCGTATTGACCACTCCCTCTTTTTTTAATATAAATTTTATTTGATAGAGCAAATTGTCTTGGACCACGGTATTCAGGGTCTACAATAATGTTCCTCAAAAAGTGGGCAAAGTGCATATAACTAAAGCTGTAAGATATTAAAAAATATTACTCTGGTCAAAGGGAATCCCACAATTTTACGCAATTTTGTTATTTAGAAATAGAGAAAGGAAAGAAAGAAATTACCATTTTTCAAAATATTACCATCATGTTAACGGATACGTGCAATGTCGTTGTATTTGACTTCCTTTCTCAAAATTAGTTTTTATGGAAGCTCTAACACGAGAGAGGTGGCACATGATCGACCATTCGATTTAACGGAACCTCATATTGGAGTGACAGCAGATAAGTAAACCACAGGAATATGACAAACTAAGACAGTAGGTACTTAATTACTCAACTTCTCACTTGAGAATTCCACGTAGTATATGAAATTAATTTTATTTTGTTTTAAGTAAAAGTTTTGCATTGAGTCCATTTTCTTTCGCGGTCGAGTTGTTAAATAATAACACGTGCTTAATTCTGGATAGACCGTGTCGGCGCCCCCTAAGTTAACTAATTTAAACTATGTGTTGTTTTTGTCTAAGGTATTTTGTCTACATCTCTTTCTACCGATTTTCGTGCCCCCATACCTGTGTGTCCTTGGACAATCGCATCACTGGCTTAATGTTTGAGGCCTGCCCTGCTTTTGCATAGATTAAATGCGAGATGTTCCGAAAAAGTTCTTTTTATTAAAAATTTTTTTGTTTATAAAAAAAACTTTCATGGAAGCAGGAAGCAGGCCTGTTGTCGGAATTAAATAAATACTTGTAAGAAGCATTTTACTTGGGAAGACTTATCTGGCCTACAAAGCAAATAGGCCCTAACTCGAAAAATAAACAAAACTGAGTTTAGGGTATTGCAGAATTATTTCTGCTGAAATTTATTGTATGTATGTCAAACAAAAAGCACTAACATTGAGAATAATTGATGCAGACCAATTTTGAGAATTCCCTATCTTATACAAAAGTGGAAAAAGCCAAACACGTTTCATTTAATATTTCAAAACTTTCAGTTTTCAGAGTTGGGGTCGTTTTGCTATACAGGACAGTTATGCTTTTATGAGATGAATGAGAAATCTTCATTTATACATAAATCTGTTATTGTACTATGTGGTCATAAATAATTGGACCGATATTGAAAAATTATGAATTACGTTGGTAACATCAACATGCGACATTTAACTAAATGAAGATAAATTCGCTAAATCTATTTCAGAAATTCTGCTGCACTAATGAAAATTTATATGCCCTTCGGTCCTTTAAATATAGACAGACCAGTATACATCATCCGGTAATCCCTTGAATATCATAAAACTTACTGACTGTAGGTACTACAAATTGCTTTCTGAAAAGTTCAAAAAGGTGGAAACCAATAAAGCAAGAGAAATAGAAAAATACTGCAAGAATTTTATTTTTCTTCTATACTATAAAAAAAAGTAATGTAAAAATAAAAAATCCTAGCTTTTGAAATGCCGCCCCCACGAAGTTGCCGCTCGTGTGCACACTTTGCACACGTGGATTCGCGGCCCCATCTAAACTTATCTAAATATTAAATTTTTAAAAATTTTAGATTTGTGGAAGCAATTCGTAGCATTATGTATATATATTTCTTAGGTATTGCACTCTGGTGCATTTGATGACGTTCTTTTATGTAGCAGACGCTATTAAATATTAAAAACTAAAAACAAATAGCAATAAAAGCAAATTACAACATCAGCAGATATGAAAAAGAAAAAAGTCTTATGAAATAAGGTTATTGTAGGTACAAGAAACAGTGATGACTGTAAATTGAAACAAACAAACCGAGACGCCTTTCTTCACGTTTACAATTTAAGCCCGGGCGCAAAAATGTTGAGAATGTGAAGAAACATTTAAAAACGATAACTAGAAACGTTGCTGTTGAGAAACTCAACTCAAAACATCCAAAACTTTACTCATCATTAAAATTAACGTTACGATTTGATAAACTAGAGCAAGTTAAAGATCCTTTTATTATGCCACCCCAGGTTAAGGTAAATTGGTTTTTTCTTAGGAAAAAATTTTAATTAATCAGATAACAAATTGTGAGAGTTTCATGGTAGAGAAAATAAATGTACAGTCACTTGGAAATTAGAAAGAACAGAGAGAAGTGTTTATAAACAATAATTGCCCGCATGTGCTCAGTATAACTGAACAATGGTGTACAGATGACAATATCAAGTATTATAATCTTTCAGGGTACCAGCTGTCTTCGTGGTGATGCCGCAAAACCCGTATACATGATACGTTTGTTCATAAAAACTGACGTAGCTGATAAAATGAGAATGTTAAATTTCGACCAGTTCTACCTCAAATTAGTTATCGAATGTTGTGCAGGAATTTTCGATTGTGTCTGTGTTAAATGTTTATATCGTAGTAGATCTAAATTGTTCTGTAAGCAGATTTGAACATTGATTACTTAAAAAATGATATAACTAAGAAACATCTTGCCGATGTATTAAACAATTTTAACTTAAAATGCACTACCTTTGAACCAGCTCATATTTTTAATGATCAAATAGGATGAAAGGTTCAAAAGATTATATTTGTACAATTATTGTAGAACCAGTTGTAATACAACCAAATATATTTAGTTGATCATTTAGCGATTGTAAATAATTTGACTACGAACAATGTTACTAGATTACTATGTTCTAGATTTAAACGAAAAGCGCCGACTACTCAATGAAACATTTTGTTTAGAGAAAGACAACTAAGATGAAGCGAACTGGTGGGTGGGATTTTCTTCAACCCATCCCGTACCTTCGGCTGTGTAATAGACTTTAATTTCATTGAAATAAAAAAAATTAGGAATTAGATATTCAGTATTGTCTTGGATAATGCCATTCATGAAAAAATGAAAAAAAAATCAGTTTGATTAAAAAATCCAACGTCTTCCTGTTACAATGTGTCCAAAGGCGTACTCATGAGTCTATTCTAGGACCCATACCGTTTAATTTATATATAAATGAACTTAATACAAATATAGACTTAGGCTTTCTTGTAAATCATGCAGACCTTTTTACATGTTGAAGAAATGATGTACATAAATGTTTCTAATCAAAACATCCTAATTTGAGAGGTATTAAGCTTAACAACTTTTCCTTAAATAATACCCCAGTAACAAGATTTTCAAGCGTTCATTTAAACAATTGTCTGAGTTGGGTCACACATATAGATGAAGTTTGTAATCGTATACATAAAGTATTCTATGCTACATTACACCTAAAAAACTCACTTTCTGGACAACATCTAAAAAATGCATTATATGCATTGGTTGGTAATCATATTTAATGCAACGTATGTCTTTGGAAAAATTCTCCTAATTGCACCAGAGAGTAGTTTGTTGTGTTATTTTGCAAAATTGGTCTGCCCTTAGTAGAAAGGTATTTTCCAAGTAATAATTAACGTTTGAGCCTAGATAAAATATTATCTTTTCAGTGGTATGAGTATATCGTGTTCTATATTGAAAAACGATGTTTTAGGGTATCCAATTACATTTTATGGGAATATTTCTATTTGCAATAAAAATATTTCGCGTTTGGGCAGCTCAGAGGTGGGATTGCAACCCTTATAAACTCCCCACTGTTTTATTTTCGTCAGATTTTCCCTTAGCTAGCAAGCACCCACTATATCAATTTTAGGTGTGGGGGAATTTCTACCATACGAACAGCTCCCGGGCAGCTCCACTGTCTGGCTATCCGCAATATAAGTTAAAATGATCCGAGTGGTTTAGTACGGTGAATTCTTTAGTGCTTGTTATGTTTCTTTGAGGTGCAGTTTTCTTTGTTTGGCTTTTGCTGGCCGTATCGGGGTACAATGAATACTAAAGAATTTATTATTGAATTTTCTGATGTTAGGAAGACTATCGTTTACGATGATCTTGTTTTAGTCAAACACATAATACACTTATTGAAGCTTCCAAATATTTACCTATTGATTCCAGTTTATTGTTCATGCAAACCATTATTATACCTATATCTAATATCGAATTCCCAGCTGTGGTAAAGTCAGAAGAACTTTATCGTCAAAGTCAACTCTTGGACCGACGTGTTAACATAATGTCGAGCTTTAGTTACTTTGTAACAAAGTTGTTTTTAATTTGAAATTACCCGTTAAGAATTTTGTGCAATTGCCCTTAATTCAATTATATGTTTTACGATATGAATTTTATTGTTATGCTCGCACGCCTGTTTGCCGATAAGTACATGGCGTCTATCAACCACCACGTATTGAATGTATGCATATAAGTTTCCATTACTTATTTATTTAGCCTAAGAATTATTGTTCAAAATGTAACTCTGGTAATTAACAGTCCCGCAAATAATTTTAGGTTTGTTAATTTTTCCGGGATATTTCGATTATTTTGTAGAAGTTTATATTTTAATTTACTCATGTTTGTAAAATTTATTTTAATAACCGCCGTCACGTCATTGAAAATTTATATAATACTTTCCGCAGCTAAGAGGTATTAATTAATGAATTTATAATACTCTACGCATCATTAGCGATGCAAGCCATCAATCAATTTCCCCACTAGTCCATTACGTGCCCTATTTCTGCCGTCTGCTTTATACATTCTTAGCTTGGGGTTTGAGTAGCTAAGTAGCTCCGTTCCTTATTCTCCCCTTTAGTTTGGGGTTCGACAGCCGTCACTGTCTCCTACCCAAGCTATTCCGGTGACGTCGCTGTCGGTAGAACCGGTCCGTCGCTACTGGATAGCTCCGTGTTTCTCAACCCACATTGCTCCATATCCTGCAGCGCACTAAACCCAAACTGCAACCTCATATCCCGACACACTTAGCTGCACTCTGTCCCTCCTTGGTGCACTGCTTGAGAAATTAGATTCAGTATAGAGTCGACTTATTGCTTGTTACCTGCTTGTATCTATTGTACTCTCCGGCCTGTAAATAACCTGTTTGCTTTCATAGATACTGTTTGGGGTTATATCTGTGTTTTGTTTATACTGTAAGCTTTTCAGTGCTATTGTTCCAGCCAGTCGACAAATAAAAGCGTTACAATTTTAGTTATTCATAGACATATTCGGTAAACATATATGGTTGTTTGTGTGTTTCATTTGGAATTATTCCAGGTGCAGTACAGTTGTAAACTGTTTGGAGTTGTATGACCTTCAGGATGGATGTGCAGAACCCGGTGCTTCATAATATCTGTTATTCAGTTGATAAATATAGAGTGAACATTATAGAATTTATTATTAAGTTTAACAGAACGTCCATATTTCTGTATGTGAGAAGCAGTTGGGCTGAAGTCCACTTTTTCAGAAATGGGGTTTAAATCATTTTTGGACTTAAAATACTCTTTCTCGTTTATGGTAGAAAGGCTGAAGTCCCAGATTCAATAATAAAAAAACGACACACAATTAAAAAGGCGCAACTCCCTTAGTTCTTAGCAGCATAAAGACTTAAGTCCCACTTACGCCCCTATGCTTCTTAAACGTTTCTGTTTTGTTAGCGGTATAAGGATATAAACGGGACTTCAGCCTTTCTGCTTATAAAGATTTTACAGGATAGTTGTTCAAACCCTTCAATATATTTCAAAACATTTCCAGGCAAGATTTGTTCACAAAAACCTTCTATGCCAATTGTGCTTTTTTTAAATGACACTTATTCATTTGATAAAAATAAAGTACCGTCGACTACAAATGCAACACCTATCAATGAAGAAACCTTGAATCTTGACAAGCAAAACCTAACCAAGGGGAAAAACGAGTAAGAAACGAAATGAGAGGCATGTAGCGATGAGCGCTCAATTAAAAGGTTCTTCTTACACATACTCTGTGGCTAAAAAAATAAAATAAATGAAGACAAGAAACTAAAATTGTCTTGCTCTTGTCCAAGAAGGTGTGGTGAAAATATCCAGGAAGATAAACGACTAAATATATTTAAAGACTTTTGGAAAGATATATTCAACTGGGGACACAGGAAGCAATTTGTTGCATCTATGCTTGATGAAAAACTATCAAATCATTCTAGACGAACAAAGAGTAAGATTTACCACCTACAAACTACTGAAAATAAGATTGTTGTATGTGAAGTTATATATTTAAACACACTGGTATAACTGGAAAATGTGTACGTATTGCCTTAGGCAAGAAAAAAGAAAGTGGGCTTGTTGCAGCAGATAAAAGAGAAAAACACTCTCCTAAAAATAAATTACCCGAAGAAGTCAGATCTGTGGTATCGCACATTTTCTCATTTCCTTTTTATCAGTCACATTACTGCAGAGAAAGAACTAAGAGACAATATTTGAGTCCAGAATTAAACATTAGTATTCTGTATAAACATTTCACAGAAAAATGCAGCGAAGAAAACAGACATGAAGATATGATAGCAAAAGATGGCTTTACAGAAAAGTATTTAATGAAGGATTCAATCTCAGTTTTTATCAACCATCAACTGGCACATGCGATGATTGTAATCATTTTTTTAAAATCTTAAGAGAAAGTACGTCGGAAGCTGAGAAAGAAAATATTAAAGTGCACAGAGAACACATCACCAAGAGGCAGATCCTAGATACAAACTATAAAAAAACCGAGATAAAGAAGAAGCAAAAAAGAGCAATGTCAAAGAAATGGTGGCCATGTTACATTTACAAAAATGTTCACCTATTACACCTTGTTTAAATAACACACGTTCGTTTTTTCTACGAAAACTGAACTTTTGAATTTACCAATTCATTGTGACACTACCAAACAGTTTTATTGCTTGATTTGGGACGAAACGCAAGGTTTGAGAGGTGGAAACAAGATATCGTCGTGCACTATAATATGGACTTTGGAAAACTTGGACAAAAAAGTTGAAGAACTTTCGATATAGTCGAACAACTGGAATGGCCAAAATAGGAATAAAATGATAATTCCTGTGTACATATTTGGTTGCTGAAAAAAATTCCCACTTTAAAAATCATCAGTATGTACCTGCTGAAAGACCACACCCACATGGAAGCGGTCCATGCAATAATTGAAAGAAAAAGAAAAATCCTGAAAACTCTAGAAATTGCTGTTTCTGGAGTCTGGGCACTATTTATTAGCACCTGCGGTAATAAAAGTCCATTCATTGTTTCCTCAATGAACACAGAAGGCTTTAAAGACGTTAGCAGCTTGTTCAAAGGTAGTGAAGCTCCAGTGGTCTCCAGAAAGAAAAATACAAATGTTTCTGCCCAAGTAAGGACAACTAATCAAGCTATTTTGTACTACAAAACTACGTTTAAAGAAGAAGAGTTTCATTCAGTTAATTTGAAGCGAAAAGTAAGGTTATCTTTACATTCTTCTGAGAAACCTTCTAGTTACTCGAAATAACACAATACCCATTAAAGCCGCGAAATATCACCACCTGCTGGATCTCCTAGAATGGGTTGACAAATATTTCCTACCCTCCTACAAATCTCTAAAATATTCAGCCGCATCGTCTGACGAGCTTCTTATAATATACATTTAAATAAAAATAATTTTATAAGGTTAATGTGTTTAAATTTGTATGAAACGTGTTTTAAATTAAATAAGCCAAAATATTTTTCACATTTTTGGGAATTTGTTTTTACAAATACTACTTAGTACTTCTTACTATTTAGTAAGAAGTTAAAATTTTTTAAATGTGTGTTTTTGAATTAAGCAATAAAAATCAGAAGCATTAAGGCTGTTGTACTGCATGTGTTTGAAATCGTTTTTTTTTCTTTGATATTAATAAACTCTGAACAAATTTTATTGAGAGAAATCCACAAGAAATATTTGAAAGATGTGTAAAAAAATTAAGTTCATTGGATAGGATTTGTGGTCACAGTGTAATATGAAATTGTACCTTTTGCAGTTTTTTCGTCCTCGTGTAAAATTCTCAAAAGTGGACTTCAACCCAACTGCTTCTCATATACAGATTTATAATAAGATAATGACAAAGCTGTACTATCCAGGAAGTACCGTCTATCGTTACTGGCGTCCATTGATTCTAACGCATTCCCTACTTTGTCTTCTGAGAATAGGCTACCTACGAAACATATCGCTAAACCAACCCAATTCCGATGTAGCAGTTGTAATCTGTGTTATAGAGGAAGCTTCCGTTCGAGGTTTCTAATTATCACTTTTCCCGTAACATGTATTTAGCCAAAAAGAAAATAATCAGATTAATATTCAACAAAAAAAACAACGAGACATGTAGAGATACTTTTAAGGCTGTATGTACATTGTACAGTATGTAGCAAATTACTTGCGAATCGAAACAACGCCGTTTAAAAACCTGCCTTGCATTGATGTATGACTGGTTGCATTGGCGTCTTATACAGAGGGATGGGATTTTAATGAAAAAGTATATTTAATTTTAATACGTGTTTCGAACCCTAATTTTTTTCAATTAAATACATATAGTGTTTCTGATTTAGAAGAAACCGTAATTATTAAATTAATAAATTAAATAATATGGGTATAAATCAAAACAAATAAATCCTAGAATAAAACATTTTTCTGTTTTTGTTTTACAAACTCATACGATTGCAAATCAATGAAAAGTTTTTAACTGTTGAAACAAGTTGAGAAAAGAATTTAGAGAATTGAATCCAGGTATTTTAATTCATGCAAGAAATTACCAAACTTTACCTTCTTCCCTAATCTAAACAAATATTTTTTTAATTATTTTCCGACTAAAATAAATTGAAAGTAATCATATAATAATAATAAAATAATTAATATACATAACTGCGTAATGTAATAAATTACGATACAAAACACAAGTTATATAAAAAATAAGAACGAATAAAATTAAAAAATAAGATTTTTCTTTATTATTTTAATTTGTTAATTTATTTATTTATAAAAAAGAAAAATATATATATGATCAAATTAGAGATGGAAATATTAACAAAACCTACTCAAGATCGCATCCCTCTGTATAAGACGCCGATGCAACCAGTCATACATCAATGCAAGGCAGGTTTCTAAACGGCGTCGTTTCGATTCGCACGTAATTTGCTAGATACTGTACATACCATATCTACAAATGCCCTCGTCATACAAAAACTAATTTTGTCATGCGTTAATAATTTTGACAATTTTGATAAAAACTTTAAAAGTTCCATTAATATTTAAGTCGAAATTGTGAGAATATTATTAGCTTGATGAAACATAAGACTGCCAAATTTAAAAAAGCGATGATATATAAGTACTACAATAGAACTATTTATTAAACTGTCTCAGAATCTAAAAACTAAAGCTACAAATATTTTTACAAAAAGAATTTAAACATCGTTATTGGGTGGGTGTTATTAGTCAATAGAAGAATATTCCCAGGTAATAAATTTGGAATGTTAGCAACCTGTCTTTATTATACTATATTTCGCTATATGTAGTGTTATATCTTATATTTTTGAAAACTGTAATACAGTGGTTGACTTAGTATGTTTATAATTATGTTACAGAACCATACTGCCTTGTACATTTATTGTTATATGATCCAAAGTACAAATAAAGACATTTATTTATGCGCTTTGAAAAATTCCAGATCTGTTATAGGAATGCAATTAAATATCTAAGAAAACTAATGATCTCAACGCCAAAACTACATAAATCCGTAAGGCATTAGGCCGAACCTTAACTCTCAATCAGTTTCTAAAGGTTCTGTTTTTATTAATTTCTAATGTGTATCAAAATTATAACAAACTACACAATTAAAAGTGAAATATATTTATGTGCACAATGAATATGTTTTAATCAAGTTTCATTTGTTTTCTGTTTATTCCTTAGCACTCATTGCATACTATTTTGATTTTTGATTGTAAATACTACTCTTTATGCAACGACGTAAAAACATCGTTATCGGGCTCTTCCTGCACTTCTAATTAAAATTAACACATTTTGCACACTCAAGTGCTTTTAACAGGCTCTCGAATTATCTCTTGAAAATTCATATGACACGGTACCAGCATTAGCAACTTCTGTTTCTTTGTTATGTTAATTAAAATCTCCAGTAGTATACTCTGCAACTGGGTAGAACTTTCTATATGAAATAATAATATTAGTTTTTCTTGTTTTCTTACCATTAATTTTTTTTAATGATTATATTATTGTTACATTCTGTGCGTTATTATTTGGATTCCCTTTTAGGCTAAACTTTTAATCAGATTTATTATTGTTGTCTAATAATAATCCAATATGTTTGAGGTTCGGAGAAGATGGTGTTTATAACTTGGGTATAACATTTATTGAATTTAATTTACAGTTAATAAACTTTCTTGACGCCCAACTATTATTAATTACAAAAGTTGTTAGGCGTACATGTAATAGCTAAAGTGTTAAGTCTGCGATTTATCTGCGTTCGGTTTTGTTTATATTCAATATTTATAATTATAACAATTTAAGATAATAAAAGTTTAATTATATCTTGCTTGAATTTTGTATAAAAAGTAACTGAAGATAGATTTAACAGTTTAGATATTTTTATTTTGACGAGTGATCTATTGTTTCCTTAACATGTTCGTTTTAACTTTCTATTTGGAATTTTTTAGTCTTTTAGAAAAGAATTTATTACAATTTTAAATTTTTAAAAACTAATCTGCGTATTGAAGTTTTTTCTTGTCTTCTATGTTTGGTAAACAGTTGCGCGATAATAATGATAATAATGCGCTTAGCCGTCATTAACTGATAATTTCTAAAGGGAATTTGACACAATAAAAATAAAATTTAACTATTCCTTATCTACCTACCTATAGACACATTTAAATTTTTCATTCATAATTAATAAATCAATGAATATTATTTGACTTACCTTCCGTTGGGACCACCCTAGACCTCACAAGATCAGCCTTATTAGCTACAAGTATAACGGCTTTGGTGCTGATGCTATCAGACGTCCAAAGATTTTGAAGAATTCTCTCCGCACATGCCAAGCTTGATCTGTCGGCGCTCGAATAAACCACGCAATAAGCGTGAGGATCGCTGTATTTACTTATACAGCTTTCGGGCTGAAAGATTGAAAACAAAACTCTATTAGCAAACATGAAGCACGTATTTCTATTATTTTGTATAAACAGAGTTTCGTAAACATTTGTACCTTCAAATCAAAACACGAAAACTGTGACAATAATAATTTTGCCCATATTACATTATAATGGAAAAGCTGAAAATAGACTAACTAGATGCGGTGAACTAGGGAAGTTGTGTTTTTGGTGTAAATTGGAAAGTTGCGGTTTAGAACTAATTTACGTTTATTTATTGTATCGTCTAACTAACAAGTTAGAATTTCTGGGTTAATGGATTTGTGTGGACATTAATAGACTAGATTGTACTAATAAAGTAAATTGGGCTATCAGGAAAATAACTTCTGATATTTACAGGACTTGTATAAGGGCAAGGCCAATGCCGACCGTTTTAACTGTTTTACATGTGAATTGGTTCTCCCTTTTTCTATTTTTGTGTGCTAGTGGTTCATTTATTAAGATTTTCAGACTTGAAAAGACTCTGTTATTGCTGTAAATGTCTTTTAAGAAATCATTTATATAATATATAAATTTAAGTTAACAATAATATCGGCATTTGTTCATTTTAGTCTAAATTCTAGTGAAATGTACGTTCTTAGAATATTTAACAGCATATTATATACTCTGTTCATGATGTTTCTGGGCCGTACCAGGCTATGCTTTCATTTTGTTAGGTTGGAAGTGTTTTTTTTTTTTTGGAAATTGTCATACCTGCGACTGCATTTGACGCTTTGCACGATCAAAAATTTTGCATAAACGCTTAGTACCGATTAGTTTTCTGTTGTTAAAAAGAAATCAAGTTTTCCTTATATTTACAGATTTACAAAAAAAGACAACAGCGTGAGGTTAAACTGTCATAAAATCATAACCTTAAAGCACATTATGCGACAATAATATTTAAGATAAACAGCTCGGTTTACAATACTCAAACTGTCATTCTTCCACAGCCATATACGGCGCAGAAACATCGTGAACGCTGTATATCTCAAAATTTTGAAATGTATTTGTTTATATTTTGAATACATTGTTACAGTCATACGAATACTTCAGAATTTAACATTACTTTCAAATGAAAAAAATAATTAACACGATAGCTTCTAAACTATCCTTTAATCACACATAAAACGTTTAGAGAAAGAAATACATTTTTTACTGATCAAAGTTTAATGGAGTTTTTCAGATTGCATCTGCCATTAAATACTCTTTCCATTATACAGCTACGTAAATAAAGTAATGAAAGTATCAGTATACACAGTCACGTAATATTTCTAAGTAATCACTAATCAGTAAATCAGAACCTTTCATGTTAAATGGCTCTAAACTGCGTATTAGCATGCTGAAAGTGTTCTTCCATTTCCTCTCACCTAATAAATCTGGCAAATTAAGTTAAATGTAAATTTAACAATGAGACTACATCGTCCAACAATTTACATAATAATTTGAATATAAACCGATATTTCATTGTATTAAACATTAATTACCTGCTTCCATTTTGTTCTGTTATTTTGATTAACGTTGGCGACCGACGGACGCGACGTCTGTAAATCCTATTGTTTTTATTATCACGCCCATCGTAACTGCAATTTGTCAAGTGCGCTTTAGAAAAGTTTATGGTTTTTATCTGCTTCTGAAACTATAGCAGACCAATAAAAACTTTGAAAAGCTTTTATATGCTATGAACAAATATCCTCAAAAGAAATATTCAGCTTGGACACATAATTTTTTAATTAACGGGAATAAGTCTAATTTGCGAGTTGTAAAATAAAAATAGACAGTAAGATCTCACTAAACTATATTATTACAGCAGCTAGTATATGTAAAACAAAAAGAACGAAAATAAAACAACACACCACATAATTGTTATATATCTACTCGACCAAAAATGTACGGTTTGCTACGATATTCTTTTCTAATTATCAAATGCGGCCCTGATACTTTTCCTGGGTACAATCCTGATGGCGTCATTGTTACCCATTCTTACGAGAATAGTTTCCTTATGAAAAAATCCGAGTACATGCTTTAGTGTAGTATGCTTTAAAATTTATTGTTTCTGAAATTGAACTTTATAAAAGAAGTCGAATTCTTCAGAATAATTCTGCTACTTGTTTAAGTTTATTTTATCCCCATATTTCTTTCAATATTATAGTGAACCTAAAAGGGAAATTTAATATTCTATGTGTAAGGGTCTATTTATTTATGTTTTAAAACACTTACTTAAATGCATCCATTAATAATTTTTTTAAATTGGCATTTACAATTTTCTTTGGCAAGTTGAAAAGAAAATTTCGATTAAAACTTTTAAGAATAATGCCAAACTAAAAGAATAGTATAAACTTTACTGATTGATTGCAGTGTAATGGGCTTCGTACCCCTGGGCTTGTTTCAACACAATTTTGAAATTTACTTCCATAGTTCCGTATAGCCCTTCAAGTATCGTGATGTTAAAGTTAAGACTTCTATGAATAATGTCAAGTTATAAGAATCTAAGCCTAATTTATTATTTTCTGGTGGGCATTGTGTTCGTAGGCTTGTAGTTCCAATACAGTTTTGAACTTTGGTTCCGTGTAGCTTTTGCATAGTTTACTTAGCATAAATATTCTCGTTTCGTCTTCATGTGGGCTATTCTGTGTAAACAGTTTTATCCCATTATTGTTTTATTTAGCACAGACATTACAATCTTAATCATTCATCCAGCCAAAAAGCTTTTCGGTAAAAGCAAAATTGCTCGTGATTTCTTCGTGTCCATTAATATCACAATTCTGATAGTTAGAGCTACATACCAAAAAGGAACTTTCTTTTCCAACAAGATTTTTGTGCATTGGCTTAGTAGTTGATATGTTTGTGTGCGTTTAAATTTGTCAAAAAAGTCTCACAATAAATCCCTACTGTTAAGTATGTCTTTCATGGAATTCTAATCTAAGCTACGTTTTAGTAACAAGTCTAACAAACGTTTCAGCAAAAAAGTTCAGTTATGATCATCTCTGACAAAAACATTACTCGTTGCATGTATCAATATTCAGATCTATTCCGTTTTTTTGTGACTTTTTTATGTTTGTATCTAATTATTTATTTCTTTACAACAAAATTATTGAACTCTGCGAGTTTGTTTTTATTGCTCTTTTTTGAATTAATTTCAGGAAATTATTGATGTGTATAGTGGTAAGAGGGTAGCTATCTATCAAGTTCGACAGGGTACTCCTCCTATCAAGCTTAGTTTTGCGTGGTTGAGCTTTCAGTACTGCAAGCTCTGCAACTACATATTTTTCTTAAATTCTAGGTTCCTTCTACCTTTCGGTGTAGGAGTAGTGAAGTTGCGTCATGTTTCTTTTTATCTCTTTTTTTATTCCTTTCTATCTTGAGCTAGCTTCAGAATATCTGTCCAAGCAATTCCTCTAATTTCAGCAGTTTTTCTTACTTTATCCTTCCATGATTTTCGGGGTCTTCCTCTTTTTCTCTAGCCTATTTTTTGTTTCATATTTCTGCCTTACCGGCCTGCTCGAATTTGTTGTATTGTAGTCTCTACTGGTAGTAATTTTTGGTGGTTTCTGAAAGTCTCCTTTCTGATTCTATCTCCTCTAGTTTTTCCTTCTATCTTTCTTAAAAAGCGCATCTCCATACTATTTAGTTTAGACATCTGCCTTTCTGTCATTATCCATGATTCATTTCCGAATGTTAGTACTTGTTTTACTATCTTCTTAATCATCTCTGCTTTTGCAAGATTTGGAACTTCTTCCTTTGCCAGAAATTGTGTCTTAATGGCATTAAATATTTTTCCTGTTTTTTTCTAGCCTCTCATTGATTTCCTCTTTTTTATTTTCTTTCCTATTCACTATTGCACCCAGATATTTAAATTTATTTACTTGCCCCATTTCTACTTCAATAGTGTGTTTCCTGTCTGTATTTCCAATTATCATTGCTTTTGATTTCTCAGAATTTATCTTCATCTTCATTCTTTTCAATTCTTCATTCAAGACATTTATGTTGTATTGTAAACCTCTGTTACCTTTCTCATTTCCATTTTCCATTAGTCCACGTGATAAGATTTCAATTTATTCTTTGTTTTTTATCACTTCGTCCAAAATCAGGTTGAAAAGGATCGGGGTCAAGATACGCCCTTGCTTTAATCCTATCGTACTTTTAAAGTTTTCTGATTTTTCATTTTTTACTCGCACATAATTTGTGGTGTTATAGTATAGACTTTGAATGCAGTTAATTAAGTTCTTCAACATTTCTTTTTCCTAGGGCTCTCTATACATTTTCTCTTTTTATGCGACCAAAAGCTTTCTTCATATCAATGAAACTTATATGTATTTCTCTACCAGTTCTAGTCGTCTTTTCACTTATCTGCCTAATGATACAAATCTGGTCTTGAATTCCTCGATTTTTTCTGAACTCACTTTGTGTTTCTTGTGAGTTGCATCTAGTTTGTTTCGTAGTCGATTTTCTAAAATTCTGGCATATATTTTTCCTGGTACTCTCGCTAATGTTATGCCTTTGTAGTTTTTGTACTCTCTGCAATCTCCTTTCTTAAAAAGCGGCAGATTTATCCCAATTCTCCGGTCCCTTGGTGTTCCTTTTTCTTTTTTATCAAGTTTAGCATTTGTAACAATTCTCTTTTTTCTTCATCATTTAGATATTTAATCATTTTGGCTGTAATTTCATTCGTTCCCGGTGCTTTCCCGACTCTCAGTTTATTTCATTCATTCCTAGTTATCCCATCATCTGGATTTTCCAAGTTTTCTCTTTCCCCGTGGGTCCCTACTGCATTGTCATTTTTTTCATCTATATATTTTTTCTTCTTCTTGTAACTTCCTAAAATATTCCCGCCATCTTTTCATAATATCCTCTTCTTTTGTTAATATATGTAGTGCCATTTCTGACTTCTTTGCTTTTAAGCATAATGGTCTTAGGTTTTCTCATTCGTTTTAACATTCCATAGAATAACTTCTAGATTTCTCTGTACTGTATACACACTTTATTTCCATAATTTGTCCATGCAACATGTTTACTAATTTTAACTAAGTTTTTTACTTTTGTTTTTTTTTCTTTGTATCTCTCATAGTCTGATTGGTTTCTTGTTGTTAAGTATCTTTTCTATTTGTTCTTCTTTTCTTTCACTGCTGCTTCTATATCCTGTCTCATTTCTATAATTCCAATCCACTTCGAATTTCTAGCATTTTCAAGGTTACATTTAGATTAAACATATTAGTTAAATATATATATGATTAATTAGTTAACAGCAACCAAAAAAAAAACAACAATAATCTAATGGGAGTAGCACAATAGGGTATTGTAAGGTATTGTTACCAACACGACAAAAATTTAGCAGGAATTATAGAAACGAAACAGAGTATATCAACATTTCCGACTTTCTTTACTCCACAATTTTCTCTTGCAGCCTCTTTTACGCAGTCTTAAAAAAGTTTTCACCTTTTCTCTAATCCTGGGCCTATGGTGTTTTTTCTTCTCATATTCAGAGCTTAGTGGCATTTTTCCCTAATACTCGTTTCTTTTGGCTTATACGAAGGTATCTTTTTATTTTTTATTCTTCTTTTCCTTTCCTCATAATTTTCTTTCTTGTTTTCTTCCTTGTACTTCATCTTTAACATGTAATGGTCACTGCCTATTTCTATTCCTCTATTTACTCTGACGTTTACTACTTTTTCCCATTCCTTTCGGTCAGCTAAGAAATAGTCAATTATCAATTTTTCCTTTCTTGTAGGCTCTGCCCTAGTGTATTTATGTATATACCTATGGGCAGATTTTGTGTTAGTCACTATTAGATTATTTGCTATGTATAAGTCTATTATTCGGTTCCCGTTTTTATTTCTTTTCTGTTCTTCTTTTCCTAATTATTCTTCTAAGCCAATATTATTATTTCCCACCCTACAATTATGGTCTTCCATAATTATAATTTTTTATATTTTGTTATATCTATCTCTTCTTGGAGCTCTTCATAGAAATCATTTTTCTCTGTTGTTCCAACATTTTCATTGAGTGCATGTGTGACTATATAGCTGTATCTCGTTTGTCTCATATAAATTTCCATAGCCATTATTCTTTTCTTGATATATACATATCCTTTACCTTCTCTTCACTTACTGTTATAGCCACACCCGCTTGTGTTCCCATATCTTCCTTTACTCCTGACCACCATGTGTCAGCACTAACTATCCTTTTCCTTTCTTTTTTGTTTTCGTAACACCTACTATCCCCACTTGCATTTTATCAGTTTCTTCTGCTAATTCTAGCTCTTTCCCATTTATGCCCCTTACTTTCCATGTACCTACGTTTATTGTTTTTTTCTTATTGGCCCTTTTATGTTTTTTTTCTATTTCCTTCTTCGTTGCTTTTTTTGCTACCATAGTAGTTCTCTTGTTTTTGGTTATTTAGTTTTTTATATTGTTAACTCTGGTGTTTTCTATAAGCTTGTTTGTGGAGTCGTCCCATTCCCATTCATTACCACTTATGTTTATCTTTTTATATCCTATTTTTGTCTGGTTTCATTAGAAATCAACGAAAATCCCATGCTAAACTTGGAAACTCCGAGTGAAAGACTTTCTTAACGTAGTGGAAAAAATAAAGTAATCCCCAAAATTTTAAAATACCGATATTTTGTCACCACCATTTTTGAGAATTCGAGATTTTCTTTTCGGGCTGAATTCCAACATTTGCGATTTGGGATTCCAGGAATACAGTCTCTAACCGACGCCCGTAGGTTTGAACTGTTTCATCTATTTGGATTCTCTGCACTACCGTCCCCAACTAACGCATTCTTTACACATCCCCGCGTTTGTTTGAACTAACCTTCTCTGATTCTTGTACTAATGAGCAGGCTCAAGATTATATTGTTTTGAGAAATCGAGTCCTTAAAAGTTTGCTTTATCGCGTAATAGGTTTTGTAGATCAGTAGCTAATCACAAGTATAAAATTTTCTGTTTTTAAAAAGAGCCCATTGATTCATAGTACCTATACCTCCATAATTAAATAGTTACTTCAAATACATTGTTGAAAACGTGTCATCTTTAGCAAAAACGGTGTTTGACTTAACTTTTTCTTCTAAAGGTGTACAATTTTCAGGAGAAAACAGACAAATCATATCCATTATTATAGAAACAAGTTTATAACAACTTGTAAGTGCATTGCAAATAATCTCAATAACAATTCCAACTGGCAATTGTTCACCTTGGAATTCAAAGTTTACAACGTATATTTCGGTAAACACGCGTTGTAATACGACTTGTCATAATTTTGTAAATGTCATACATCCATATGTTCTTCCTTTTTTAATATGCTGAGAGGAAGTATAAATTTTTTTATCAGGAATCCTAATTTCCCTAAAGGCTTTAGTTCTCATGCAAAATAGACCTGCATATGAAAAGAAAGAAAAATAATGGAAAGTACGAAGATAAATGACCTAAATATACTGAATTCAGAGTGACTTTTGTCAAAGTTGTACCCATTAATCTAAAAAAGTCAATTACCTACAGGCCCCAACATACTTTTTTTGGTTAATTTAATAAATGGAATTCTCATTAAATATGAATTATAAGAAAAATTAAATTAAAAAAGTATCCAACAAGAGTTTCGCGTGTTTCAGTTATGAAAACTGCCTTTTGTGTTAGCCATGTATATGAGTGTATATATTAATTTTAATTCTATTACCTAATGATGTTGTGTATTTTAGTTTAGCTATACTTGGAAACCCGTTGATAAATAGGTCGAGTTTTCCTTTTACAAACACATTCTGTCAACTTAAAAAAAGTAGCGCATTTCACCGCAATACACTCAACATACTAAGTAGAATTTATAATGCTTGGCTTCAAACTGAAAAAACAGAACTCTATTTTCAAGAAAAACGTGACATTGATCTAAAATGCACACGTGATCCTGAGGCGAAAGCAACAAAAAGTGTGAGACTTAAAAGGTTTTCCAATTTTTCAACTTTAGTACGGCATTTTACTCTCTGTAACCTACAGAAATATCATATTTTTGAGACCTACCCAAAATTTGTTGAAGCTGCACTTCTATTAAGAAGGGATCGTGAATTCGTTGCTGGTTTCATAAAAATTTATATGGTGTTGCTAATTTCCAATTAAAAATAATTTTGTTGCATCAAATAAATAATTTTTATAAATCTAACTAAAACACAGAAAAATAAATGGAGAACGTTAAAAGGATATGCAGATTCGAAGAAAATCAAAAAATTGTATAAAAATTACTATAAATTTATTGTGCAGTTTAGTTTGACATATTAGAGCTTCCAGATGAAAGGGTATCCACTAGCATCAATGATTTGATTGCATGTTATCAGATTCTTTTACAATTTGTACATGTAGAATCACCATTGAAACCGTCGATGAGATGTTATGGTTGAAAATAACAACTTACTCGAAGTTACGTTCACTACTATAGGTTCTGCAGTGAGAAACATATTTTCCAATTTTCCAAGCAGGTCAATAAATAACAGAAAAAAATACAAAATACTAAAAACGCTGTCTCAAGTCAAGCTTGTTTTACTATGAAATAATTTACGTTCAATTTTTGTTTTGTACGGGAATGCGCTATGCTTACATTTAGTTCCGGTGTAGTTCCGTCTTTGACAAGACATATTTCGTTAGCAAAAGTAACTTAATAGTACATCAATAATTTAAATGGACTCTTTGTATTTCTGCGGGTTCAGCTGCAATATTAAAACGCATTCTTCTGTTACAAGTTTTAACACGGAGGGACTGGTTCATTATAATAAACAGGGATGATTTGTTCTGCTATCTTTGTCCAATTCACGTTAAATTTAGTTGCGTCTAATCAAGGTGTGGCTTAATTTTAGTGCTCGTGACGCAAACTCAATTGCGCAGTAGAGTAGAGGGTTTTCGGTCAAGCTATCAGAGGAAGGTTCATCTAGTGTGCTCCTGTTAGGGGTTGTTCATAAAGTAAATATCGCACCGCAAATTCATCATTGTTGTGTTAAGTAGTTCATGAAAAAACTCATCGGGAATAGTTTCATGAGATTTATATACGGTTATTATCTTTATCGGATGTATTAGAATTGTGCAGGTGCTTGAAAATCTCGTCAGTTATCGTTTTGTAGGCTAAATTTTATTAACCCAAAGACTTTGTCCAACTTTGTTGTAAGCACCGTGAAAATTGCGACACCCTTGGTTCTAGTTACAAAAGCCTATTAAATATCAGTACCCTCTCGTTAATAGGAAATTGACGTTTAACAACTACTTTGCTGTCAAGACTTATTTCATAGCAAGGGATATTGTTGGTTACATAAAGTTAAATGTGAAAGTGTACATCGCTGTTTTGACATTTACACAAGGGTCTGTGAGTGTACAAACATTTTTACGCACGTTGCGATATGAATGAAGCACGTGAGGTCATCGACCATCTCGCTATCCGTTCCAGCCAAATAAATTAAAGAAAGAACCGTGGTATATTGAGTCCAGACCTGGTTAATCTTTTGCCACAACTGGGCATCAACCGGTTGTTATTTGTATAAAGTATTTTCTTGTTAGATTATTAGTCTCATCTGTTATTCTTGTTTTGTTCTGTATAATAAAGTCAACTATATTAATAGTTTTGTATGTAGATTTTATAAAAATGGGTACTCAAGGTTAGATTGAAATCAGAGCTATAACAGTTTAAGAAATTATAGTTTCATCGTTATTAACTGGAAGCCTTGGGCATCTTTTGTCAACAGATATGTCAGAATAAAAGTTTGCAATTTTGCTTTCAGGATTGTCATTTAAGAGGTCCTAAATTTATTGTTGACCTCGTAGAAAATTTAATGATTTTAGTAGGTTAATAAAGGTACTTCCTTAAGGTTTTGATTTTTATTTAATTTTCTCTACCGGTTTCGTTCTACGAACATCATCAGGAGAAAAATAGTCAGTTTTACATGAATATGCGATTTATTTTGTTTAATTGTAGAAGTTTAATGTAGAAGTAAGTTATTAGCTGCGATCTATTTCTAATTAGAAGAATGATTGAAAATTGTAATTTTTCTATGTGCAATGATTTTGTCGTTAATTATTTTTTGATGTTGTTATTTATCTACATACAAACTAGAATTAAAAGAATGTACCATGTTTTTATACGTATTCATATTCTTGATTTTTAATATAAATATGTATATACACCCTAATTTGTCTTGTCAACTTAGTTTTTCTTCATATACATATTTTTTATAATTTTTTTATTTTTAATTAATAAACAAAAGCAAACACACTTTGGTATTGTATTGGAGTACTGTTTGTTAATTTCTTTAGGCAAAGTATATAAAATTGTACAGGTAATGTAAGCCAGTTGTTGGACCAACGTACGGAGTGCTGATTAAGCAGTTTTCTTTTGTTTTCAAATAAAACTTTAGATTATACAACATGGCTTGGAGTGATTGCTGACCTTGATCGTTTGATGTAAATTTACAGTGCAAGCCAGTCAAGCACATTGTTGTGACTTTGTTTAAGTAAAAGAACTAACAATAAGTTAGTAGAATTTCTTTTGGTAAGTTTAAAAATAAAGAATTTAAAAAGAGAGTGTTCATTATTATTAAAGCAAGTTACCTATATACAGAGTGTTCCTGGTACGGAGCCACACAAGCGAACTTTTGACTTTGACTTGGCTTCTGGCGCCCATATCGATTGTGGTATTTGTAATATCCTTAAAGAACAAGTGAGGTCTTTTATTGAGTTTCTAATTCAATTTATGGTAAATTACTTGTGAACACCTCCCATCTCCGACGTTCAAGCTGCTGCGAGCAACTCCTCTGTTTGCGCGGACATAAGGTCACTTTCTCGGATTTTGCCCATGGCAGGATTTAATAAAATTCAAGAAAGAGCTTGACACACAACTTAAAACTTTCTTACCTTTTTTGATAGAATAGTTTTCTAGCCAGATGTTATCTAGACGTTTTCTTATCAACTGACTTTTAATACCATATTGCATCAAGTTTAATTTGTGAATTACTCTGTATATAGTGTGTTCAGCGAGGAACGGGACGGAGCGATATCTTGAAAACAAATGCAAATTTTAAAATTCTGAAAACTTTGTTGTAGATGTAACATAGGGGGACATGTTTTGTGATACAAAGTTTTTAAATTAAATGCGTCACTGCCAGGTGGCGCTACCTAGCTTAATTTTTTTAAATAGGATACCCTACTTTTTATTCAATTATTGGAATTTGCAACATATTTGTGATAACTTTCCTTATAACTGCTACTAACCTATCTGTTTTACTTTTTGGGAAAATAATACTTTTTATAAAATTTACACAAAGATGTGAAAGATTGTATTCTGTAGAAATAATCAACAAATTCTTCTACATTTCTGGAAGGTGTATCGTATACTATACTTTTTAAATGTCCCCAAAGAAAGTAATCTAAACTAGTTAAATCCGGAGAATGAGCTGACCATCTTATAGAACCATTAGTACCTACCTATCGTCTCGGAAATACCCTGTTAAGATGGTTTAATACATTAGCTACCTCTTATGCTTGAGAATGTTAATGTAAAATTTGCGGCAGGTGATGTATTTTCAACAAGACGGCGCCCCAGCTTATAACAGTACCATAGTAAGAGATCATCTGGACAAGGTGTTTTCGAGACGATGGATAAGTACTAATGGTTTTATAACATGGCCAGCTTGTTCTCCGGATTTAACTCCTTTAGATTACTTTCTTTGGGGACATTTAAAAAAGTGTAATATACGATACACGTTCCAGGAATGTAGAAGAATTTATGTATTATCTCTACAGAATACAATCTTTCACATCTTTGTGTTACATTTATAAAAAGTATTATTTTTCCGAAAGTAAACCAGATAGGTTGGTAGCAGTTATAAGGAAAGTTATCACAAATATGTTGCAAATTCCAAAAATCGAATAAAAAGGAGGGTATTCCATTTAAAAAAATCAACTTAGGTAGCGCCATCTGGCGGTGACGCATTTAATTTAAAAACTTTTTATCACAAAATATGTGCCCCCACCTTACATTTATAACAAAGTTTTTAGAATTTTAAAATCTGCATTTGTTCCCGAGATATCGCTCTGTCCCATTCCTCGCTGAACACACTGTGTAAGTAACAGTTTAGAACGATTGGCTCAAATGTAACTGAATAAAATCTTATCAAGCTGAAAAGTGTTAAAAGGCAAATAAGCTGTAATTTTTTTTAGGATGAACTGACTAGATATCTTAGATTTTTTAAAACAAAAACAAAAAGAATTTAAGAAAATAGAAAGAAAACTTTAATGTTATAGCATCCTAATAGTTAAATGAACGTCACTGAGCACATTCAAATAATATCAGTTTAGAAAAAAGCGCGTAAAGTATTCGCGCAGATACTCCACTATTCCGTTTACATTTGAAGATGTAATCTATCAATACTATCGGACCATTGAATGATCGACGTGCATTTGCAAAATAAATTTTCTAAATATGATCAGTTTTTTATTTGAAGTTCATCAACTTCAGTGACTGTGGTTTAGAGAAAAAGATGGTCAAAGGAATAGAAACTAAGAGACGGTATTAGAGAATTTAAAGATGGTTCATGTGCGATGATAAGAACTCTCATCACTGTACAGGTTTGCGATTTGCCTAGTGCTAGCTAGGTAGTGTTGATTTGTTAATTTCAACTCTCAACTTCTATAATGGAATACTCATTATTCAGGTAAGAAGAGTAGGTTTTTATATTAAAGAGAAGAATTTTGGACTTACATACAAAGTATGTGTGCCACTGAAACTAAGCTATGATTAAATATCAAATTGAAGACAAGAAATGCTATGGCAAGCCAACGACGTAGAGGTGTGGCTTTCCTTGGAAAGCTGTCTAACCAATAATCTGAACCTTTGGTAACATCTAACGTACAGTTTCATTTGCTCTATAGTAATAACTCAAAAAAAAGAACAAAATGGAAATCAAAGAAATTCGAGTGGTATTAATGTGTTGATTTAGATTTCGAACAGATGACAAAGCCATATTAGCCATTTGAAAATACCCAGCATCTTAGCTAATACCACTTCTTCAACAATGAAATATTAAAGAGGAGAGTCTCGCCATCTTCCCTATGTTTATTAGCACTTCAAGTATTCTCAACGTGATGATCAGTACTGTTATGGGTTTGGTTTCATGTAAACTAGATTGTGTTAAATTCATTCCCATACAAGTTCTAACTGAAGAATTTTTAGATAAGATCCTTGAACTTTAGATTTTTTATGGGAATATATAGACTTGAAAAAGACCTTCTTTGTCTTGGCAATGACTTTTGAAACCCTGCAGCTCTGGATAAGTTATAAAACGTGTTTGTCATTGTGATTTAAATTTCATGCATTTGGAAAAATTCTTGGATATGGAGAATTTTGGTACAAATTCAAATATTTGTCAGTTTGATTTTTGGCTTGTTTTACCACTTGTGATATTATTTAAAACATTTCCTAAAGTTTCTAGAGATGAAGAATGAAGGGTACATCAATTCCCAAAAATTTTGTCCTTGATGAAGCCAGCTTTGGACTAAACTGGTCTTCATCAAGTTTTTCCACAATTAACAATTTTGTTTAAATGTACTATTAATGGCGTATGAATCGAAATTTCTCTCAAGTAATTGTGTTGATCAGTATGCTGTCTTACATTTGGTTTTTAACAGGACGTGACTCAGCGGTGCGACACAAGTCAAAGCAGAGAAGACTAGTCGGTTGCCCATTTTTCTGGTTGCTTTTCAAGTTTGCTTAAACCTCGAATGGAAGAAGTTAGCTGTGTATTTGTAAATAAGAATCAAAAACCGTTTGCAATGCAAGTAAATTTGATAAGCAAGATGAATGATGCTTGATTTTTGACTCAGTGATTAGTTGTAAGTTACAACTAGTCAATTCAGATTTGACGAATTTAGCGCCCTACTTAAAACGACTTTATATTTATGTATCTTTAACAGTAGAGTAAGGCAACGTTTGTCAATTTCTAGATTAACTAGAAATGTTGCGGATCACGTGAGGTATACTTTTAGAAATATTATCTTCCGTTGGCTTAATTGGTTCAGCATTGGTATGGAGTATCGATGATGTGGGTTCGATCCCCGTACGAAATCTATTTTTTTTTCTGTATGTACAAATACTGACTTATACTAATACATTCTATATTTTTCGTGCTTTCAATGTAAATTGCAAACCTTCTTTTTTATTTTTAAAAAGCAAATGCTAGTTTGTTATATCTGTTCTAGAGTTTCTAAACTGCCTTTCAATATTAAATTTAAGTTTCATTTGGTTTTATTTTTATGAAGTATCTAACTTGCAAAGTATTATCTGTTTTGTCAGTTTCCATGCCTATAGCAAATCAACTAAAAATGAACAAATAAATGAATTGACTTTTAACAGAACCTTCTGAGACAATGCCTCGAGTTAATTGTTTCTTTACTAAAAATTTATTTCCTATTTCATTCTGCAAAATCTTAATAGGGACAAAAGGGATGCATTACTGAATTAAGATGCGAAATGTAACTTGTGACGTCAATTACGGTATTGAATGTGAGTGCTCTTATACGAAAAGGACCAAAAAGTTTATAATTACGAACTTCTTCGGTGGCTTACACCAAAGCATTTAAATTTATATTTTTGGAGTTTATATATTTCAAAAGAGAAAAGAAAGTATGAAAGTTTATACTTACAGATAAATCAGCCGTCGCAAAGTCTATAAACGTCAATTCGGATTCTTCTCCAGCTAATAATACGGACACCGACTTTTCCCCACTTTCGTCATCTGAAACGGAGAAATGTCAAAAGTTTAATTTTCATTAAGACTTGAAAATATAAATTCCAGTATTTATATTTCGAGTTTTAATTAACAATTAAAATTATACTGAAAAGAGACATTCATTAATAAATGAAATAACAAAATACTATTGCGAATTGCCTATATTCGTTTAATTTTATTTTGTGAAAATGCGGATTTCGTGATCACTCAGAAACTTGGTCTTATATTCGTGACCATTGTGTCCAGAAATCCATGATTTACTTGATAGATAATGACGTTTTTATTTCATACACTGCGTGAATTGTGAAACCTTTCTTTATACGACAATACACTTTTGTTTTGATGGAAATTAATGATCGTGGATGAAATATCGAGTGTATTTCTGTGTTCATATGAATAATAGATATGGAAATAAAAGTAGATGGGGATATTAACAATGAAACTAAATTTATGCTCAAACATAACTTGACGGAAATTAAACGTAAATTTAATTTGCTAAAACAATATTTGATAAAGGGGCAAAAAACACATTTAACACAAACTGCACAACACTTACAAAAGGGTGAATAATTAGAAGATAATGTCAATGAAACCGGAGAATTTACATTTTGTTTTATCTTTATATAAATTAAAATGATTTACAATTACATGATTGCTTTGATGTAAATGTATCTTTTAACAGAAAGTTTCTACAATAAATTATAATTAAGCAAATTTTTAAAAGAACCCATTTGTTTTGAATTTCAACACTTTTTCTTTACTATGCTCTTTTGTTTCAAGAACGTCTTCTATATACTTGCAAGAAAACATCTGCAAACTATGAAAAATTAGTTTTCTTATGACCTTACATAACACGTTTTGTAATTTATCTTCTTGAACCTTATTTTAAAAAATTCTATAATTCTTAGAATAGGAACATAACTCTACAAGAAATCTTCGTTCTGATTGGTTTTTCCAATTTTTCCACATAATGTTTTATTGAGTAAAGAAACATTAAAAAATGCAAAAAAGAATTTAAGAACATCACTAAAGCTATTGAAGTCAGGGACTCTCTTTTGAAACACCATCTTGTAATTTATTGTGTGTATTTACACTAAACTTGCATCAGTACAGACATATTTGACCCATCGACCTTAAGAAAGAAGGCTTCATGAAAATTTATTTACAAGGGAAGATTAATTGCGATAATAGTCACTATCTAGTATGCAGAAATATGTATACCATGTGGAATTGATAATAAGGTCGCCAAAACAGCAAGAATTGCGGAATGAATGAAATGGAGAAAAGGTGGAAAATTCCAAAACATAACAAATCTACGAGAAGGTCATAGCAAACAATCTACCGTAACAGCAAAAACAGTAATCCTAGGAAACATTAACTTAAAGTGGCAGCTTTCAACTTTCAGTTTCAAAAAGGAGACAATAAAAAAGGTAAAAGAAATGTACTGAAAAAGAATGCAGCGACTAACAAAATACAATCACAAAAAGGACTTATATTTAGACCTAAAATATGTAAGTAAAAAACATAAAGAAGGTCAGCACAGGATTACATTTGAGCACTATGACAAATACAGATCAAGGACTAAACCATAGATACGGGACTAAACTACAGATGCAATCAAAAGCAATTACCATAAATTCATCATCATCACTGACTACCCCTTGTGTTCACTGTTAAACAAGGCCATCTTAAGATGTTACCAATTTCTTCAATCCAATTCTGTATGCAAAGACTTTGTTAGAAGTAGCTCATCCATTGAGTTGATGATCTTTCACTACGTTTATCCAATTCTTCTATGTATTATGTCCGAGTTGGCCTGTCCATTTTGCATTGTGTTATCTTTAGTTCTTTTACGTCTGCCTTTGGGGTTTCCTAGGTTTTCCATAGGCATCCCAATCATTATTTTTCTTATCAGTTCACAAGTTTGATTGCTTCTGTCCATCTTTATTTCAACGGCAAGAAACTGTGCTTTTTCAACAACACCGATGTTTATATTTTCCAATTTTATCAGTTCACTAGGTACTACGTCGGTCATCACCTTGTTCTTGTTATAGTATGTAATTTATCTTGAAACCGACATTTTACAGTTCTTTGGCCTTTATTTATGAGGCGTGTAAATAAACTAATGAGACTGGCAACGTAGCGTCTGATGTGGCAACACGGAGGACTACCAGTTCAGAGAAAAGATGGGTCAACATGTGATGCTGCGCCAGGATGAGTTTTAACTCCGTAGAGTCACTTATCCGTAAGAATTTGTTTTGTAAACTGTTATTTTCCATTGCGTTCTGAAAATGAGTGATATCAATTTCGAGAAACGTTGTACTATCAGGTTTTGCTTCAAACTTGGTTACAGTGCGACAGAGACTTTGGGAAAACTTTAGCAGGTCATGAAGACAAAGAAGAAGAAGAACAGATTGAAGAAGAACTGACGAAATCTGGGATCTTGTGCGTTCTGATTGTCAATTTACATTTCGCAGAAACAAAAGAACAACAGTAGGGACACCTGCCTTGACTTTTTGCAGCGGATTTAAAATGAACCTCATTTTCTGGAACGTGCCATTACTGATGACGAGTATTGGGTCTTTCAGTACGACTCGGAAAGGAAGCACCAAAGCCAGGAATGGCACACTAGAAGCTCACCAAAGCCAATAAAAGCAAGAATGTATAAGTCGAAGATCAAAACCATGCTGATTTGCTGTTTTGATAGCCAGGCCGAATGGTAAACCAACAATTGTACCGAGAAGTTTTTGAAAAAACATCCGGGTGCTGCATTACGACAATGGACCTTGTCACACTGCTTTTAGATTAATGAGTTTTTGGCAAGTGAAGACATCCCTGTGGCTCCTTAGCCTCCTTATTTCCCGGACTTGAGTCCTTGTGACTTTCTTCTCTTCCCAAGATTAAAACACTACCTTAAAGAACGTCATTTTGAGATACTAGAAGATATTAAGGCTATACTATACGTAACATTTCTTCTGTATTAGATGTTATTTTTCCACCTTTATCCGTGAATGTGGAAATTGCCCTTTTGTGTTTTACCAGTTTAACAAAAATAAATGAAAATTGGGGCCTTCAAAAAATCCAAGAAGTCGACAAGGGTCTACATCGTACAAAGAATATTAATGTTCTAATGTTAGTTAATGCAAGATGTGCTAAAACACGATTGGTCAAGATTTTCTAATTGGGTTCGTGGAGTGTAGTGTGTGTAGTCATCGTCAGTTCTCCGCCAAAGGCGGGAGGTTGTCTTAAGCGCCTGAGCGCTTCTTCAGCCTAGTGGATGAGATTGTACGGATTGCGAGGCAGAAGACGCTCTTTGTTCGCGTTCACTGATACCGATGCAGCCGATGAAATGATGAACCATGGAGTTGCAGCGGCAAGAGGAGGGCCGTTGGCAGCATAGATATTAAGGCGGCGGCGTCCGAGTTAACCTGTCTGTTGTAATGTTGTGCGCGGCGGCGGTGATTGGAATTCGTACCTAAGGTAGATGTTGGTGGTAGGTCCTTGGTGGGCGTGGCTTGGATAAAATTTTCGTTCAAGGGCTGAATGATGTTGAAATAAGGGCGTCGGTTACTGGCCGAAGTTGCGGCGGTTGAGTGGAGCGTCGGTGGATGTTATTTGGTGCTTCTCGACCGATTAGATTGGCTTATTATAGTGTCATTGACTTCGGTGTAGCCTAGTTCGGCTGTTGTTATGTGCACACCTTCTACCGAGCTGTTGTCTTGCCGAATGGAATTGAAGGCCTTGCTGAGCCCCGCGACAGGGGCAATAGATTTGGTTAGATATCCACTGGCTGTTGCGGGCGGTGTTGATCTTCTGATGGTAATGGTGTTGGTGAAGAAGCGAACAACGTGCACAGCAGGAGAGCTTGAACTTGCGATAATTGGTGGTGATACGAGATACAAATGGTTTTCGAGAGCCACACCCCTAATTGCGTAATGTAGGGGGAGGTGCAAACGAAGACAGTGGCAGAAGGGATTTCGGGACCGCCGTAGCCCGGAACGCATTCAAAATGCGAATACCCAGGAGAGCAAGGAAATCACACCCGCGCCTTTCCTCCAAGACAACGCGTGGAAAAGGGACACCGCCTCTGGGACTCTGCCGCCCTAAGCAGGGGGTACCCAGATGGAAGGCCGGCAGCTGCAGTAAGATACGCCACTCGAGGTAAGGTCTCCTGGGGGCCGGACACATTGGACACGGGCCAGTCTATACACATTGGAAAAGGGAAGGTAGGGAGGAACTATTGCCGACGTCTACTTCGAACGGACACTAAGCAAAACTCTTCGTGAAGTCTGTAAAACTTCTACATTTATGCAAATTGACAATATTGCGTTGACACTTAAAAGTGGCATTTAATTACTCAAGTGTAGTAATGTTGATATTAAAGTTTAAAAAATATTCCAATTGGAAGGACTTTTATTCGTTTCAGAACAATTTCAAAAATTAGTTTAATTTAAAAATTCTAAACAGACAAGGTAATAGATTTATTATTGGAGGGGATTTCAATGCTAAACATATATCTTGGGGATCAAGATTGGCTACGACCAAAGGCAAAGAACTTTATGAAGCTATAAAAGAGTATAAATGCGAAGTGATGTCTACTGGAAAGCCAACATACTGGCCGACGGCATACAACAAAATACCAGATTTGATAGATTTCTATATTGTAAAGAACATTCCTGCAAATTACATACAAATAAAAGAAGGTTGGGATATAAATTCAGACCATTCACCAATTATCTTAACATTAAGTCAAACTGTAATAGAGAAAGAAGCTTGCCCGATGTTAGTAAACAAGCACACTGATTGGAAAAGCTTGAAGATGAGTCTTGAAGAAAATATTAATCTTTCTGTACCATTAAAAAATGAGCAACAACTTGATGAAGACGTGGAGTTGTTTGTAAGAAATATACAGCAGGCAGCTTGGGAAAATACTCCTACACTTAGAAAAAGAACTGCAGGAAATAACTACCCAAAAGAAATTAGACAAATAATAACCGAAAAAAGAAAACAAAGACAAAGGTGGCAACAAACAAGATCACCCCAAGATAAAACAAAGTTAAATAATCTTAGTCAACAATTGAAAAGAGAAATAAAACTGCTAAAAAATGACACTATTAACACATATCTGAAAGAACTTACCAACGATGGTTGTACAGACTATTCTCTTTGGAAAGCAACAAAGAGATTAAAAAGACCTATCCTGCAAATCCCGCCACTAAGAATGGGAAATGGAAAGTGGGCACGGAGTAATCAATAAAAAGCAGAATTGTTTGGAAATCATCTAGAAAAATCTTTCAAGACAGCGAAGAATTAGCAGAAGAATTAACAACAGAAAATTCAATACAAGAGAAAGAAAGTATACGACTCACCTCTCCAAAAGAAATAATCAATGAAATTAAAAATAAGATCAATCCAAAAAAATCTCCAGGGTTCGATTTAATAACTGGGGAAATACTCAGAAATCTGCCTAAGAAAGCCATAGTAAAATTAACAAACTTAATAAATGCATACTTCAGACTGCGATATGTGCCAAGTTTGTGGAAAATCGAGGAAGTGATTATGATACCAAAACCTGGCAAGCAACCACACGACGTGACATCATACAGGCCTATTTTCTTATTACCAGTAATTTCAAAATTATTTGAAAAAATTACTACTCAAAAGGTTGAAACCTGTTATTGAGAGACAAAAATTAATACCAACACATCAATTTGGATTCAGAAACAAGCATTTCACGATTGACTAAATTCACAGAATAACAAGTATTATTGAGAAGAGCCTCGAAGAAAAACAAGTTTGTTCTACAGTCTTTTTGGATGTGGCCCAGGCATTTGACAAAGTTTGGCACAAAGGGCTAATACACAAGTTAAACTCATATTTCCCAGAACAGTACGTAGAAATATTACATTCATATATATCCGATAGATTCTTCAGAATAAAGCAGGAAGATGCCTATTCTGAACTGAAAGAAATTCAAGCGGGAGTGCCACAAGGAAGTGTCCTAGGTCCGGTTCTATACCTACTATATACTTATGACATTCCACAACCAGAAAATAACACAATAGCCACATTTGCGGATGACACTGCTATAATGGCAATTGGAAATAATAATGAAGAATCAACTGAAAAACTACAAACCGCTATTCAAGAAATACAGAAATGGACAAAAACATGGAAAATCAAGCTGAATGAAAGTAAGTCAGTACATGTAGATTTTACAAACAAAAAAACAGAACCAATACCAGTAAATATTAATGGTCAACAAATACCCTACTCAAACCAAGCTAAGTATCTGGGCATGACCCTAGACGCAAAACTGCGATGGAAGCCTCATGTCAAAAAGAAAAAAGAAGAGCTAAACCTAAAATACAGAAAAATGTACTGGCTGATTGGTAGGAATTTCACTCTGTCTCTGCATAATAAAATTTTGTTATACAAACAAATACTTAGACCAGTTTGGACTTACGGAATTCAGCTCTGGGACTGTACCAAACAAAGTAATAAAACAATTATACAACGAGTCCAAAATAAAGTATTGAGAAGTATGGTAAATGCACCTTGGTACTCTAGAAACAGCGACCTCCATCGAGACCTGGACATGGAGACTGTGGATGAAATTATCACAAGATTTGCCAGACAACATGAAGAAAGACTTCATCAGCACGTGAATGTTGAAGCCATCCAGCTCCTTGACAACACGCAACTAGTGAGAAGGCTCAAAAGACTTGAACCTTTTGAGCTAATTTGAATTAGTGTTAGAGTCAGTGAAAAGCAGAGAATGGTGCGGTAGTGTAGACGTCAGGTGTAGTGTACTTAGTTAAAAGACAGCTGAACATTAAGGACACTGATGAGTATACCTTAATTTAAGTTTTTCAAATAGTAAGCTAGGTTAGAATAAAATTGCTCATTGGTCATAATTGACCAGATTGTAATACTAAGACAATAAAAAAAAAAAATTTAAAATTTAAGAATCAACAAAATAGTGGCTAGAAAAATCGTATTCCGCTTTCTAGTTACGGTATACATAATATAATTTTAGAAAGGTGGTAAAATAATAAAATCAAAAGTAATATCGTAAGTTCAATCTGTTGGATTATGACATACTATTTTGTAGCAATGGTTTGATTCTGAGCTGTTTCTTTTGCTTGCAACATCAATGAGTTGAATTTCATTCCTATCTTCCCGTAGGAAACCATGGTAGTTATCTCCCATCTCCGACCATCGAGCAAGCCTGCTGGCGCATCTTGATTTCCGTTAATCATCTTATCTAGACCAGATCATTAAAATCCGACCTTACCGTAACAACATTATAAATTTTTTCAGTTTTTAATCGTGTGTTAAGTGTCTGTGCAATAAATTCTAGTTTCAACTATAAATCTCAGTTATTCAATAAACTCTTTTGTGTGTCTTAATTTATTTTCACAAATTATACAACGACAGACTATGAAATTGTCAGTAATTTTTTGAGTTGGGATACGAATAATAAAATTACCGAATTCGTCAATGATTAGGAGTGCATCCGTACATTAAAGTACGATGGAGCCTTAAGGGTTGCATAATTAAACAAAAACACAGGTTTAGAAACAGAAAATCCTCTTTTGGACATTATGTTTCCGTAAGCGTTGCGTTATAGCTTTAGATAACCCTAGTTAACCTAGTTTATGATGGTAAAAGCAAAATAAAGTTTCCTTAAATATCTCAGCAAAACAATAATAGACTGCAACGAATATGTGAGAGAAATACAAAATAACTTAAGAGATTGCAGAAAAAGATATTGATTGTTTACCGTACTCTATTAATGTCAATGTAATTTCTATTCATCGATGTCGCGTGCACGAGACATTTTATTGAATAGTTAATAAAAGCAAGTACTCCTAACCACGTACGTAGAGTAATAAAATATTTAAATCTGCTAAAAAATATTTTTTCAAATTTAAACACCTTTCTAATAAAACTTAAAATATGTTTTTGACAAGCAAGAAAAGTTTTTTAATTTAGCAACCCTAAAATGTTTTCAAAATAATTTTAAAAAAACCTTCAAGACATTAACCCTTGCCATATTGCCAAAGGATTAATTGAATTCCATTCATTATGCTACTACAATACCGATATTCCACCTTCTAATAAACCCTTGTTTGGTATTGATTACGGGCGTAAAAGCTCTTAAATTATAATTATAAAATAGTAGGCTATTAAAATAAAAGTTCAGTAAACAGATGCATATCACAACATTATGAATGTCAATCATAAAACAGATTTTAAAGATTAAATGGGAAAAAAAGGTAAACGTACATGACATGATTACAGAGCAAAAAAAGTTACCATTTCGAAATTCATTCTCATAAAGTTTATGTACAAAATATAAAATTTTTATTACGAATTTGCAGGTTTTTTTATTAAACATGATAAGATTATTTTGAACACATGACACAGTGAGAAAAAAGCATGGCAAGCTATTTTTATTTAAACAGAATGAGATTTATACCGTAGACGTATTTATTCTGTCGGGTTTTTAAGCAAATCCCATCAAATAAAAAAATAAATAAACCACTTTTGTGTAAAACTGTATCTTTTATACACTAACAAAACTTTTTGATGTTTTCGTGTTTTTAGCGTTTATCTCTCAAACAGATTTTCTTTTTTAGATTTTCTTTTTTAGATTTACGATTTAGATTGAGGTTAAGTAGCAAACCAAATCCGTTTTTGCTTCTCTTTTATCTGGTCACTATTTAATGAATTTTTCAACAGTCGTATTCACTTTTTTCTGTTTTATGTCCTTCATTTCTAGAAATAACAAATCTATGATAAATCAGTCAGAAGTTTTGATTAAACTTTTTGTTTACAAGTTAATGTTATTTCGTTGAAATATTCATATAAAACAAAATAGGTAGTAACTAGGACGAATTATGTTTTACAACATTAAAACTGGTGTTAATGGTTGGTAGTAAAATGTTTAATTCGGTGTGCTGTCTCCAAAATCCGTACTGAGAACTTTCAGTAGTAAAATACAGCGTTAAAATGTCGGCCAAACGTGAATAATCAGTATAATCACAATAAAATCTTGGAGGGTGCCATAAAAATGCAACAGAATGACTAGATTTCACTGCAGAAACGTTATTTTAATGGTTCTGGTAGCAAAAAATTCGAATGTACAAGTTAACTAGTAATTAGATCTAACTATAAAAGTGTCTGAATACGTAGTAACACAAAACAGATGCAAACTCGAGAGACACATTTTACGGTCTCTGTATTTACAATTTAACATAAAATGTAAACACAATGTTTGTAATTAGGTTTTGTTTTTGTTTATCTAATTTAACTGTTGAGATGACCCTGGAGAGTATTACAATATAACCTTTTGCATTTATGGGCAGACACAATAATTGACTATAAAGTAGCAAACAAACTTGTTTCTCTGATCCTCTAATACTAGGAGGAAACTAACATGTTCAGAACTACCTAACTACTGACTCAGACTGATTATTATTACTATTCTAATTAATGTAGGCGCTGACTACTGGGGCATATATGACGCCGCTCGTTTGAATTCATAACCGAACCTTCTCTTTACGATCCTAGGCTCGAATTCACGCTGAGCCATATAGCTTCGCTCTGTATTCGCCATTTACACCTTTATAAAATGTATTAGTGGCGGGTTTCATCACCATTCGACTATCCGGACCAGTTACAAAATTCTCACTGGGCTGACTTAGACTAATTGTTTTGTGATTAGAAGCGCAAACTTCAGAATCACTTACGTTGCACTTCAATCGACTGACATGGATCTTTCTGATGATATTACCGACTTGTATTACTCTTTTTAAACATAATTACATCTGAAAACCATTTTATTGAATCTTTCAAATTGACTAATACTCTTTGGTGGACATAAACTTCTTTTAAGACGTTTGACTGGGTGAGAGTTTTGTAGACTTGGTGAGAGAAGAATCGAAAATGTGCACGGTAGATATCACCAGATCTTGGCAACAGGAAACCAACTTTAATTAGAATTATTTTACAAAATTACACCTGTCTTCCGGAAGCGTTTCGCGAAGATGGACTAGAACATTTTGAACACGCGGTTACATCAGGTTTCCCACAACGAAAACAAAAGCTCTTACCCTTTGCCTTAGGGCAAGACGAGAATAAGTGACCTTTACATTTCCAACATTTTGGGTTTCGAAAACTTATTTGAGGGAATGGTAGGCTCTACAAAAGCAACCGTCTGAACTGAAGACGTCTCAGTGGCAACATAGGCAAAATCATATTCTAAATCAGTCTTCTTCCGGGTTGGAGCAACATAATTGTTAATGGCGCAAAATTCCTTCAGATCTTGCGTAGAAAAAAACTTGGTTAGACCTAACTGGGATTGGTAAAAAAGAGCGATATTACGGCAAAGAATCTTTAATTGTTTGTCTTCGGAAAGAGGTTCATTTAAAAGAAAAAACATATTATACTTTACATAATAGCGGTGAACATATACATAGTTTCATCCGAACCTTGGGTACAACGATTAATTTCCTGAAATAACCATAATCTAAGGATAAAAACACACTAGTTAAAGCAATTTCTAACTCTTTCCAGTTAGTGACAAAATCTTTATTTGCCCTACACCAAATAAGAGCTTTAGCCAAAAATAGGTCATAGGCTTTGATAAACAACTGATCCAAGGACACATTCCTGGTCCTACTCAACTTTTCCACTCGTTCCAAGAACGCACTCACAGTTTAGGTTTCCTCCCCAGTGAACTTTAAACCCTATTTAGCTATAGGAGTAACTTTGAAATAAATCTGACGGACTGGAGAAGACCTAGGACTACTAGCCGAAACAGTAGCAGTAGTTTGTGCACCTGGTGGCAGTTACGGACGAAACAATTGGGGCGACCCTAGAAGTAACCACAGATGCATTATCCATGACGGATGTCAACAACATAAGAAGGTTCCATTGAAGAACTCAATTTCAATTCCATAACAGCAATCTGATATGACATCAAAAGTGAAATAGATGAGATCAATTCATCTCTCTTAGCAACAACGTTATATAAACGTCTCAGCAGATGGGCAAACTTAGTCTCAATTAACAATAATTGGACGGTAGAACCTAACTCTCGGACCAAATCTCGCAGAACTTTAATTTCTAATGAAAACTGTTCAAAATCATCCACAGAAGAATGAATATTCAGGGCGTTTCAATACGTCTCCAGAAGTTGCTTTTCAAGACCTTTTCTCAAACTTTTCGTTAATGCAATGGTGACAGCTTGATGATTGCACCCACGGATGGCCAATTCATACTGTAACACTTCACGAGTTAACTTGTCCACACTCATGCGATAAACCATCCGAAAAGTTAAGAAAATTAAGGTCACACAAAAAAGAACAATGGCCAACACGGACCAATAAAACTACAAATCTTCCAAACGAAGACCAAAGCTCAGCTAAAAAAATCTTCACGCTAAAAACCAAAAGTAAACAGACCTTAAAAGCATCAAATCCCAGACAATGAAAATCAAAAGGTCTATAAACATCAGAACAGCACACAAGCACACATTGGGCGACAAAAATTTGTCATGGGTAAAATAAAAAAAAATGGCCTTAGACTCGTGCAGATCTAGAAGGGAGGGTTAGGACGTAAGTTACTATGGACATTACGACTTTCTCACAGTTTGAAGAGATAGTTCTGCTAAGCGATTTGCCTGAGGAGTATATGGGGTTGGGAGTAGAGTACGTATTAGTTTTGCTTTATGTATAATTGTATGGTGTTTTACCGTTTATAAGAGTATAAGGATAAACAAACTGTAAAAGGGCTTCATCTAACTTTGCTATCATGGAACGATAATTAGTAAACGACATACAAAAGCACCCATAATTGTTGATTTATATTAGAAATAGGTACAGTGTCTTCATTGATTTAAATTGAAGAAATCTAGATGTACTCTCACCTACGGACACTGAGGTTTTGGCAAAGACCGACGATAATTATGACTAACTACTTACTAGATCTTAGAACTAATTCAAATATCTCACTAATAAACTGATAATTATCGTTTTAAAATACTTATAAAGATGTTATATTGGGCGAACAATGCTATAAAGATAAGACATGGAAAGACTTGACTTTTGACTTTTTATTTATTAGTACAAAATTACAAAATAAATAACGAGTTCTCACTAGAAGGTCGAGTGGTTTTTGTAGCTTTATTAATCATAAAATCAATTTTTGGGTTGACGAGTTCTTTTTCAATTTAATTAGTATATCAAGCGGGACACAAGGTATATTCTGTTGAAGGGGACTTAATGTGTGAATTTGACCCAGCGCTAAGAGGTCAGTTGAGCGGAAGGTTGCCCGCGATGCGTCTATATATGTGAATTGCTACGAGTAGCATAGTTTTGTAGTTGTGACAAGCCTCATTTCAGCGAGGGTAAGAGGACTGTACCCTTGCTTTTCTAGGTCTCATGCGAGATGTTTGGTTATAAATAAGCTTGTCCCGGAATCTCGAGTTTTGTGAGTCTCAACTTTAATTTAACTGTTGAGTAAAGAATATTCTCCGTAGCTTCCGATCAACTCGCAGCCAGATTGTCAAACGCTGATGGTACAAATTGGATTTCTGTTAGGATGGACTGATGATGCCTGCGTAACAGCTGCATCTTTGGTGCACCGTTTAACCTCCCCAACTTCTCGACCTTAGAAATTATTTGTTAAAAAATTTGTGTTAATACCTTTAAAAGACTTTTACTCTATTTTTATAAATCTTGATTAGTATTAAGAGTTTAATTCACTTAAATGCATTAGATGAAGTCGTCATCAATCTTAGTTTGATTGTTAAAGTTCTATTAGTATTTAATATCGTTTCAATTTCAAATATAAAAGGAATTTTAACAAACTTAGAAAGCGTGGGTTAAGAGAGTTTGTGTTTGTGCGTTGTTTGTTGCAGATTTTATCTTTGATTCCAGTTTTTTGTACAGCGCTGTAGAACGTCTTCGAAGTCCTGGATAACGTGGTATGTCTGTTTTCTTTTTATTGCCCTTAATTTCCGTTTCTTTAGCAGAGTTATTTGTTAAAAATTTTTGCTAAACAAAAATTTCACATGCTCGTCTAGATTTCAATTTTAAATATTTTTATTGTCTGTCTCCCGAATGCATCTAATCTAAACTTAGCGTCCTTGCAAAATAGGCAAATTGCGCAATTCTTTACAGTTTTGAAAAAATTTGGATTAAAGACTATACAAAAACTACATATAAACAATAGGTGCTTATTGAGAAAATTAGGAATAAGGCACTTGATACTTTTACCTAGAAACTTTCAAAATAAAAACTTAGAAGTATCTAGAATTAGAAAAGAAGGACGTAAGAAAAATAAAGAGTTCGACTAACAACAAGGCACAACCAACATATCTATGTATATTTGTAAATACGTATTCATAGTGTAGGGAGATAACCAAATTTCATTGTGTAGAGGATGTGACAGAGAGAAGAAATTCTTCACTACAGCCTAAGTGAATGTCTTGTTTATCAAAAGCTGACACCTGGATACCTACTCTATGCCTATAAGTTAAGTGTCAGTAGAAAAAGTTTTAAATCTCTTTAGTGACACAGGATTTCCCATATACTAAACTCGAGGAAGTACAATAGGCTTCAATGGTTTGCATTAAACAGCAGTGAGCTAATTGTAGACTAAATCGGATATGTCAAACTAAAAGGAAAACGTTAAGATAAGTGATACCGAAGAACAATCCAGCAAACTCAGACATCAAAATTTTATCAGTTTTCTTTGGTTTTGCATTTGAGTTAATTAGGACAGCAAGAAAATTGGCGGAAACCATCTTTATTAGATATCATTTTGGTGTGCAAGCTAATCGGCTCGTGCGTTGGACAGTTAGCCTTTAGCAATTCGAGTTTTTCTTAAACACCGAAAGAGTAAACACCATGTGTTTCCTGATGCTTTATCTAGAGCTTCTCTTAAGTGTTTTCGTTAAATTTTACTAGATTCAATTCCTGATACTCCAAGTTGCTTTTTTTTGTCTATGGTGTGGCGCGTAGAAGACGGGATCTTACATAAGTTTGTCCCTTCTAAATATCCTCTTAGATCGAATCTTCTCGAATGGAAAACTGTTGTGCCGACAGCATATCGCAGCAGTACCATAAAAAACCCACTGCAGCTTATATGGGTTATTTCAAAATGTTAAATCAAATTTAAATTGATTTCAGATGCGTAAAGAAATTCGAGTTGCTAAGTGTACCATCAGACTGCTCGAGTTATAAATGTTTTAGAATTCCAAAGCCGAATTAATGGGTAAACCTAAGAAAATATCATATCCCTTCAAACGTGTAAGCTTGGATGTTGTTTGACCTTTTCCTAGGTCAAAGAGAGGTAGCTCGTTTTCAAATTCGTATTTAACAACTTTTTGTGAAGCCAAGACCCCTGTTATTGTTCATTTTGTGGAAAAGCAGCTTTTTATTCTTTCCGATAATGCACTCTAATGTACTAGCAATTAATTTAGACAATTCATACAATAAGACAGATTTTCTATTAGACTCAGACCTGATTATCATCCTCCAGGCGTGTGCAAGAGAAAAGGTTAATCGAGTCATCGTAATTGCTACAGTTACATTAACAATGATCACTAAGATTAGGACCAGAATCTTATACAAATGTGTAGAGCACATTGTGATTGTGTTTATGGAAGTACCGGCTTTACACCTGATCCGTTAGTTTCTGATTTCTACGTATCTTTTTTTGATAGCTTCTATGAAAAGGCTCCTTATGAATTTCTGCTTGTTGATGTACAGTTTCTTGCTGATGACGTAAAAGAATCTCTTTCTCTTTTTAAAGAAGCTCAAAGTCATTACAGTCTTTGACATCGTTATGTAGAGTTGTAAGTCGGTCATCGTGTTTGGAAAAAAATCCTTGTTCTCTCTAATACCTCAAAGCGATTCAACATTTAGTCTATAAGCTACAAGACTTGCATGTCAACATCTTAAATCCGCCTTAGACTTTTAGAAGATCAGTTTTGTCTATGTCATTTAAAGGTTAGTTGGTTGGATGATGGCGAGGTCACTCTTCTGACGATATTTCCTCTGTCAAATTTCTTAAAAATGTGGCCTCTTCATTCTCTGGTCCAATTAGTAGAGAAATACCTGCCGTTGTACTACTGATGTGTATTGAGTTACTTTTCATTTTTGAATGAATTAATCTTAATGAACGCCAGACGAAAAGTTGAATTAACGCTAGATGTTTGAATTTTCACTTTTGGTTTGTATTTGCTAGATTTTTGTTTTTAGCAACGAGCTGAGATTCTTGCATACGAGGGTGGTCTGAAAAGTTTCCGACCTAACAAAGATACAAGACATTTTTTCTGAAAATTATTTTTTATTTTTCAACATAGTCTCCTTGTAACTCTACACACTTCTCCCAGCGATGCTCCCATCTCTGTAACCCGTCCAAATAGTACTCGGCATTTTTCTCTGCAAAATAATTGTTCACGAAGGTGATTGCCTCTTCATTTGACGAAAATCTTTGTCCTCCGAGCGCAATTTGTAGATGAGGGAACAAAAAGAAGTCGCTTGAGGCTAGATCTGGTGAGTAAGGCGGATGGTCAAGCAGTTCAAACCGTAATTCGTGGATTTTTGCCATAGCAACCGCTGAGGTGTGAGACGGTGCGTTGTCTTGGTGAAACAGAATTTTCTTTTTCTGCAAATGTGGCCGTTTTTTCGCAAGTTCTGCCTTCAGCTTGTCAAGTAATGATGCATAGTATGCTCCTGTAATGGTTTTTCCATTTTGAAGATAATCGATTAAAATAACTCCATGACTATCCCAAAAAACAGTCGCCATCACTTTCCCAGCCGAAAAAACAGTTTTTGCTTTTTTTGGAGCCGGTTCCCCCTTCGCAGTCCACTGTTTGGACTGTATTTTTGTTTCGGGCGTATAATGGTGTATCCACGTTTCATCTACAGTAATTAATCGGCGCCAAAACTCGGATTTATTTCGCCTAAACTGCGCCAAAAGAGCGTTGGAAATATTCATTCGAACACGTTTTTGGTCTAACGTGAGCAAACGCGGCACCCAACGCGCGGACAGCTTTCTCATGCCTAATTGTTGATTTAATATGTGACAAACACGTTCTTTTGACATGTTGATAACCTCTGCTATCTCTCTCACTTTAATTCGGCGGTCGTCTAGCACCATTTGGTGAACTTTGGCAATGTTTTTGTCGGTAGTTGTAGTTTTTGGACGTCCCAAACGTTCATCGTCTCCCAAGCTCTTACGGCCACGTTTAAATTCAGCAGCCCAAAATTTCACTGTGGTAAATGATGGTGCAGAGTCCCCATACACAGAATCCAACTCATCTTTTATTTGCGAAGGCGTATTGCCTTTCAAAAACAAATATTTAATGACAGCTCGATACTCGATTTTGTCCATTTTCACAAAAAGACTCACATCAACTCACTCAAACGACTGTTACATAAAAACTGCGCGTCCAAAATGGCTGAAACTTTGGTGAGTAACTGTCAACAGATGAACAACGAAATTCAGTAGCTTTTATTTACGAGTGCTGCCATCTTCACGTTGAGGTCGGAAACTTTTCAGACCACCCTCGTATTAGGTTAGAGTACGCAAGGTATTTTGTTTGTGTGTGCCTGCTACGTCGATGTGTAATGACCTTTCAGCTGGTGGTTGATGAGTTAGAAGCTTCTTCTTATATGATTTTGTGTTTGGGTATTGTTATGCTTTGACGAGGGTGTTTAGTTAATTTAGTTATCGTCATTGTGTAGTTCTAGATGTGGAAATTCTGTTTACAGGAAATCAGTACGTAATTCTAATACTGTCTTTGAATTTGATGGTTAATACGTTTTCTGGATTTTTATGAAAGATACACATTTAGAAGTTGTGTACTTAGTAAATATAACAGTTCAAATTAGATTACCATTTGTTTACGTTCATCATTTCTTTATTTAAAAGTAACAATATAGTAACAATTGCTAATCAATGTTAAAAGGACATCATGTCTAACGTTCATCTTGTTTCATTATTTGAAACTGTGTGGATTATAGTATATTATTTCGACTAACCATACTTTTTAAATAACTTGTGTACTATAAACAGATACAACACAAACAGATTGTTTTGGATTAGAATAAAAAACCAAGAAGGGTTAAAAAAGGTGTTACAAGTTTGTTATATGATTTGTATATCATGTAATAATCTAGTAAATAAGTTCAAGTCTTTAAAAATTGATAAAAGTATGTAACTGGTCAAAAAATAAGGAAACGATATATTTCAGCGAGTTCAGAGAAGATAATATACCTTCCATTCTACTCGCATTTATGACCTTTTCAACCATATTAAACTAAGAACCGTGAAACTAAAAAGAAAGATCTCAAAATCATGCACGACTGATTTCCAATTTAATAACCTTATTGGAACCTCAAAGGTAACTCACTATAGGATGCCCTACTTTTGTATTTCAATATTAAATAAGAGCTTCAGTAAAAATAAAATGTAAAATTCAAAGCGAAGTCCATCGTTCTTATTCTAATAAAGCTTTGATTCTTAATTATAAATTTCTATGGGAAGCCGTTAAATACGTAAAAATCAATTATTATCCTTTTAAACAATGTGAAATTAAGAAGTTTTATAAAATATAAAAGACTTTTATTCTGAAATTCTCCAAGGATGTATTATTGTGTTGAATATAAAATATTATGCCCTTCAGCTACTTAAAAGAGAGGAAAAAAAGGCTTCTTGAAGGAAATAAAATCTGAAAGACAATTTCCTTCTTGCTCATGGAAATTCAACAGCGCACTTATTTTATTTCATAATCGCTTTTAAATTTAAATCTGAAAAGATTGGTAGGTAACGAAAACTGCAAAAAATCTATGGCTGTATATAAAAGAGGCCAATGAAAAATCACGTTTCATTAACCAACAGTTTTCAATAGAAAAGTCAGACTGTGTTTTGTTCAAACTTCTACTTTATGTACCTATTCATAAATAGATTTCAGTTTGTTAAGCCGGACCGAAACTTGTGGTAAAACTGTAGGTCTGTCAACCTTTTTTTACAATTTTTCTTACAGCAGAATAAATTGTGTAGGCTACTGAAAAATAGTTTTCTAACCCTTAGATGACTTTTTTAAGGTTTTTTTAAATAGAAAACCGTATGAAACCATTAGATATATCCTGCTATTATAATCTAAAAGTCAGGAGAAACATAATAAATAAGTGACATTTGTATGATGTACCCACAAGTCTAGACCCGGATGACCTTTATAATCTAATCTAAAGTTGTCTTTTCCGAAGAATAAATGGTCCCGTAGTTAGTGAATCCTCCGCCTCTTTCAAGGGTGAACATGAATTTATAGTTAGACGATGATAAAAATATTGCATGCTATTTACATCAAATCAAAGTTTCTTGTTTCGATTTTTAGTTTCAAAATTATGCTAAGTATATACTTACTTTCGAAGCCATTAATTAATTTTTCTTTCTAGCTTTAACTAAGCTTTCCTTTAAATTTAAAATAATTCAAATACGAAAACCTGAAATTCTTTCTGATAATCTTGACTACATTAGTTAGTATCGAGTAACCGATTACTTGTATTAAGCAGCATTCTTTTTGCTGTATTTCCTTATTCTTTCTCTTTTTCCTTCTATTTTCTCAAACCTACTCGTGCTATGTGATGTCCAGATTATGCTTCTAATTGACGACGTCATTCTTCCTCGAAACTATAATTGTACCGTGATGTCTTCACTTTTGAAGAAGCAGAAAATATTACAAACGGATTATGGTTATGAATATAGGGGAATTGTTATTGTGCCCTATATAAGGTTTATACCCCAGCTCCGATGATCTTCTAAGTTTTCGTTTTTTAATATGCAAAAGATTTTTGGAGTTAACCATCTCCCTTACACCATTCCGGTTCTTGGATTTCTAACAAGATTCTAGCACGCTTGGAGGTCTGATTCTATTTGTGACGGATTAAACCTAACCCTTCTAGGATCTTAGTCACTGTATTTAGTGCTACTCTCACTCCAAATATAAAATCAAAGCGACGTTCACCTGGTTATCTGGGGTACCTACCTCACCCCTACTCTTGCCTATTTAGTGATCACGTTCTCATACATCCTGTAGTAGAACTGAAGCGGTTCTTCTCAGAGCCTTCATTCTTTCATTCTCAGTGATCTACCGTGCCATTTTAGGCTGCCACTCATAGATGGCACGTGAATATTATTTTTCCCTTACTCATTCACTTCAAGATCTACTCTAACTCACGTTACGCACCGACCTTTAGTTTGAATCGTGATCACTTTTCGGCGGATGTTTGTGATCTGGCCGTACTTGCCCCAACAAGTACGCATCTCAAATCCCTCCAGAATTGAGGACACGCTTTTGACGTCCTCCAGTCTTTTACTTCACAATTCCAAATAAAAGTTCAAGCACATCCTAGAAAGTGTTTCTGTCAATCTCAACAACTTGGGAGTTGAAGAACATATTATTAGAGAATATTTTGTTTTCCTTTAGATAACTATATCAACTACCTCAGAAAAGATACCACTTTCCTCTGCGCATTACGTATTGACACTTTGTTTTATTTATTATTTCAGATTCCGACTGAAAGAATGTTCATCAACTCTAAAACAACCCGTTTTTTCTTAACGTCGATTTGGTTTACTCAACATTGTCTGAGCTCTTCATATTTTCCTGATGCACTTGGTCAGGTTTAAGCTGATAATGGATAGTAAGACTCCTGGAATCATCCATAGCCTGCTTCTACAAAAACAGATTCTTCTAATTATTTTCTGACTGCCTGTCCCTTTAGAACCACTATTTCTATTCCAACTTAAACGTACCCATCATTTTATTTTATTGACTAAAGAGGAGACAATCAGCATCTTCGCCATCTTCGGTGGTTAAACATTAATTTGATTTGATTGTCTTGGCTATAATAAACAATGGCACATCTCAACGGTAACGCTTAGGTCGCAGTTTGGAGACTCAAAGTTCAATCTACCGCGCAGACTAATTCTCTTATAGGGTTTTTCTATGAAATCATTTAGAGCTTGCCTCATCTTTAGCTTCATCTTTTAAATGTTTTTAAATTTAAATACCTCATGACTGAGCAGGTGCCTTAGGTCTCCCAAAGCGGTTTTTGTTTTTCCCATTATTAACCAACTGCCTTTCAGCAGCCAAAGAAATATTATTATTATTATTCCTAAGTTTTCCTGTCACCTTACAAAACGTTCCTGTATTGGAAGTTGCTGATTTGATATAGAAGATAGTAACGGTTTGTTACTTTTTCATTCAAAGATCCCGCCAAATTTATCTGATTTAGGTTGGTATGAGAATGACAAGGATTAACGTAGGTTCGTATCTTTGATTTATTTAACTGAGTTTCGTAGTTTGTTGTTGAAGTTGTTACTTGGCTGGTGTATTTATTATAATAAATTAGGAATTGTATATTTCTAGATTTCTTTTGTTTAAATTACTCTTTGTAATAATATAGAATCTTCCGGACCTTGCAGAATCACCAAGCCATCCACAATTTTGAAAACGATTTCTTCAAGTACTATGTAAACCTTTTATCCTCTCATGACTTATCACTATAGAAAGCAATTAAAAAGTTAAAAAGACCAGTTCAACCAATTTCCCCATTAATACAAGATAATAGCAACTGGGCAAGATCAACAGAAGAGAAAGCCAAGGTGTTCGCAGAACATCTGGAAAAAGTATTTACTCCCGCGAATAATCAAGAAGACGAATAGTCCAGTCAACGAAAGGGTTGTAGAGGACATGGAAGGGACAT